>OMLC01068795.1:0-15431 GCA_900302585.1 Regalecus glesne
GACTCTGTACCACCGGGCTGACAACGTCCCCACTGACGCAGTGGCCGGGGAGGAAGAGAAGTCCCATATTAAACAGGCCCTGGTTAAGTGTGGTTACCCTAACTGGGCGTTTGTGAAAGCCAGGAAGGGTCCCAGACAGAGCTCCAGCCAAGTGGAGGGAGGGGAGGAGCCGAAGCGCAGACCGGTAGTGATTCCGTATGTGGCGGGAGTGTCGGAACAGCCGAGACGTGTATTTTCAAAACATGGCGTCTCAGTTGCTTTCAAACCCCTGAACACACTGCGGCAAAAGTTGGTCCACCCCAAGGATCGGGTCCCCCGGCACAAACAGAGTAACGTAGTGTACGCTGTTAAATGCCAGGAGGACTGCAGTGACTTGTACATCGGGGAGACCAAACAGACGCTGGCTAAGAGGATGGCGCAGCATAGGAGAGCCAACACGTCGGGTCAGGACTCTGTGGTCTACACCCACCTACAGGCGAGTGGCCACTCATTCAAGGATGATGATGTTCACATCCTTGATAGGGAGGAACGCTGGTTTGAACAGGGTGTCAAAGAGACCATCCATATAAAAGAGGTAGTGACCATGCTTGAACATGGGATCAGAGGCATTACTTGCATATGAAACCATCCTTTGTTTTGGTTGTCATGCAACTGTATTGTTTATAAGGGTGGGGATGCCTGCAGTCAGCTCAGACTGAATATGTCACCTGTATGAGTTAGGAAACATTTTTCGCCACAAAACTCTATGTCGCAATGAAATTATTCACCTTTTTGTGAACTTTAAGACCATTTGTAAGCCGAAATGCATACAAGTACTAATGGTCCATTTGGAGGGGGACTGAGGCTACAAGTCCAGATTTCTTTCCAATATTCAAATGATACATGTGAACAATGAAAAGATTAAGCTCCTCTGGGATCAATTGGTCAAAATGCCAGCATGCATTCTTGTGATAGACAATCAGGGCAATTTCATCAAATACCAGTGCTTTGAGAAGTCACATATGACCGTACAATGACAGAAAGCAACCCACATCCACACCACCAGACCTAATGTCATATGAACAGAGATAACTTCTTAAAGAATTAGATAAGCAAACATTAGGTTAGATTCAACATTTGAAAAGTACAACTGTAGAGGACCACTTATACACACTACATCTTGTGAGACATCCAAAAAAAGCGGCCCACTAAGTTTAATCCTGTTGCTTTTTATTCAACCACTTGGTTTTATCTTGAACACAAGATCTGCAGCATGTGCTTAGAGGCAAGGTTACTTCATGGCAACAGCTTGTGCTAAAGAGAAATCCTGGGGTGGATTAAAATCCTTTTGAGTGTTTCAAATATTTCAGTTGCTAGTTTTCGCTGGTGACCCAGTTTTCTCTCTCTGTTCAGACATGTATACAAGTAGTGTTTATTTGCTCATTGTTGAAAATATTGAACATGTGACCAAGTGTATTGATCCTACAAGAAATTAGCAGATGCCCAGTGTTCTCCCTAAGCTACCGTTTCATGCATACTAGGACAGGCTACAGCAATCCTCGACTGCGTTACACTAATAAAAGCCATTTTTAACAAATGTAATACTTATTGACAAGATTTAAATTCCAAAATCAACATTTGCAAAAACTTATACATTTCAACTCATAACTTTCCCCAAAGAAGCTAGTTTAGAGGTGCCACTTGAACTTGGGAAAAATGCTTACTATTGATAGGACTTTCAGCCCAAGTATGGCTTCCTGGATAATGAGGGCTATGCTTAAGGTACTCATTAATTCCAGTGCTATTTAAGCCAATGTATCTCAATAAATTATTTCTGAATTATCTTAAAGTAAATTGAATCAAAAGTTAAAGTGCATTTTAGAAGCGGTTTACTCCTCCTTCCGTCAAAGACCCCATCCAGCGCCTTCTAGCCAGTTTAGCCTGACAGTGTCCTGATATTTCAAGTGACAGCAGGTCTAAACATCCACTGTGCTTAAAAACGGGGCTGTCTATACCGCTTAGACCAACTGTTTCCAGACTTTTTATCTTGAGATCATTGCTTAGATACCATGTCCGTTTACTTTCTCTTATCAAAATTACTTCATGCAGAAAGAGATGAAGTACCTGTATTTTACCCACGTAAAATTCTTAACATTGATTTACAGATTATTTACTTTATACATTTTACAAGGCTTTTAGAATACCCCTCTAATTAGGGACGTGTTCACGTTACATTGGCAGGTGAACTCGCATGCAAATTGAAAACAAAATATCGAGGATTACAAATGAGGAGACCTTCACTCAGATATCAATGGTCTGACATTGAAGGCTGCCGTTTTGAACCCGAATACACCGCCTGAATACACCACATCTTCCACTGCTCCAAGCTCCAGTTCCGACGCTCACGTGCCCATTGTGGGCGCTTTTGACAGTCGACAGAGGTCATCATGGGCACTCTGACTGGTCTCTGGCTACGCAGCCCCATACGCAGCAGGGTGCGATGCACCGTGTGTTGCGACACACTCCTCTCATAGCCATCATTAAAATGTTCTGTGACTTGTGCCACAGTGGACTTTCTGTCAGGTCGGACCATACGTGATAGTCTCCGTTGTCCTCGCTCATCAATGAGCCTTGGGCGCCCAACACCCTGTCGCCGGTTTGTGATTTGTCCCTCCTCAGACCACTGTCGGTAGGTACTCACCACCGCTGAACGGGAGCACCCCACAAGTCTTGCCGTTTCAGAGATACTCTGACCTAGTCCTCTGGCCATAACAATTTGACCCTTATCAAAGTCGCTCAAGTCTTTACTCCTGCCCATTTCTCTTGCAACCAATACGTTGACTACAAGAACGGATTGTCTGCTCACTATCTAATCTATCCAGACGATGATATGTGCCCTTGTTTGGATATGATCATTCAATTCACCTAGGAATGGTCATGTTTTGGCTCTTTTGTGCATAAAGCAAATTCACATTATTGATATTAAAATGTTGGATCACTTCACCATACTCTCCGCAGTGGATCACTGGTCCATTGTGAGCAAACTTCTGTTGGACAAAAAAAGAAGAAAATAGTGCAATTCAAAATCACATCCTATTTTCTCCCTTCAAAAAAGGCTAAGTAGCTGGCAAATAAAATTCATATTCTGGCAATACGACAAGTCAACACTTCAAATGGGTGTACCTAGAAAGGCAACTAATGTTCAGCCTAGAGCCTAACCAGGAGTGAGCATTAGCTGAAAGGAACCCCCCACATAGATGGAAAATTGGACCAAAATTGTCCTTTCCCAATAAACACCACTTTACACATTAAACTTGTATAATTTATCTTATTATATTAGATATTCTAAAAGACAGGAGGCAAAATTAAGAAGGAATAATTTCAGAGAAAGGAAAAGAATGTTATCTTTTACTGCTTTATAGAGGTCCATTTATATGTGCGTATTGATAACGTGCCTTTAATAGGGGTCTGCAGCTGATTTGTATAGACATCTTCCATGTTAACTGTCAAAAGGGAATCGTATAATTTAATAATACAAGATGCACGATAATATTAAACAACTAACACCTAAGATATCGCATTGAGGTACTTTTTGTACGTCTTGCTAACAATTGTTGTAAGCTCTAGGGACGTCAATCACTTACTCTAAGGGTAGAGTGCTAACTGCGATGCTATAAAATGAATATGGTACGTTGTATACATATCTTACCGAAAAGGTTTTAGGACAAACTGTTTACCGACGCCATTTGAAAATATGCAGTAAAGCATGGGGATAAAAATCTCATTTAACACCAACTAGCACCCTGGATAGCTCAAGCTCGTCGTTAGCTAGGTTTGGCACCGAGCAGTTGAGAAGCCCCTGAGCCCATTTCAAATTAAAGATTGGGTCAATAAGCTTGCGGGCTAAATGTACAACTTTTTGAGTTCAATATTAGTGCCTGAAGGCGACCAGTCGGTGTTAGCGAAGGCACATTAGAGGCCCAATACGACGGTATCATGTTCGAATTTAAGGAGGGATATCTCGTAGAGACCATGAAGTCTCCTTCACCCACTTTGACAACAAAGTTAGATGAAGACAACTTCCCGGAGGTTGACGGTCTAAACGGGTATGATACATTTCACTGTCCTTTCGTTTAATAACGTGGCGAACAAACGATCGTAATCCCCAAAGCTCGTTTAAACGTGCATTGTAAAGTGCTTTGAGTGGTAAATATAGATTAGAAAAGCCCAATATAAAAATGAGTCCATTTACCATTCGTCAGCTCACGTCAAGTTTGCAGTAACAGGATACGCCTTCCCGCAGGACGTTTCTTGGTTTACCTGGAACGCAGTCACAAGATGGGGATCGTTCAAGTTGTGTTTCTGTCAAACGCAGGTTTTATAGCCCCTCCCCGAGTGTGAACGTCAGGACGTTCACGTTACGTTCACGTTACGTCCCTGTCCTAGTACGTAGTCCAGGCCCGCCCTCCTGTAACTCTTGAGATTATCTTGAAATGACGTTTATTCGTCCTCGGGGGAGATTCATCATCATATTAAGAGAATTTGGAAAATATAAATAAAAAATTGTCGCAAAGAGTGAACACTTGGATGATTACTGTCGGGTTTATATATTTAGTCATTTAATTAATAGGTGGTGAGTGGACGGTAGTTTTGGTGGTAGAGGGCGCTTTGGGAACTGACGAGCAAGAGGCAGCAAGTTTGAATCCACCTCGGGGCATCAAGAAGGGACTCCAGCTAAATCCGTGTCCACCCCTACAACATGGGGAGTACTAAATTGGACTTAATTCTATTTTAACAGGTTTCTTGATGCTCAATGATCCAGTTAAGGGAATCATCAAAACGGTGAATCAGTTCAACTGGATCAGAACTTTAACCAGAAACGCTTCGCTCAAATAGGTGATATCCTCAGTCTGAGCTGATTGAAAACCAACCAGCATATGAACTCAGCCTTTTGTTGTGTGGTATCATTGTGTTATTTATAAGGGTGGGGAGTCTGCAGTTAGCTCAGACTGAAGATATCTCACCAGTTTGACTAAACGTTTCGGAATAAACTTCTGATCCAATTGAACTGATTCACTTTTTGTGATCTATTCAAACGGGTAATCTTGTTGAGATATGTTTTATATGTTGAAGTGGAATCAAATAGCAAAGACAGACCGAACGGCACATGATGCCGTGTACTTTTGCTATCCAGGTAAAAAGGTAACATGGTTACAAATGGGTCACATACAAACCATGTCCAATAGAGGACAGTACAGTCTAATTTAATGATTCCCAATACACTTAAACTTCTCCCCTTTAAACTTAAAAACTCAAAATGCTGTCATCTAGCAACAACATTGTGAATGAACATTTACTTCCAAAAATGTAGTTTCTCTTTCTTGAATAAAAGTATCTCATTTCTTCTTTTTTTATATCCAGCTCCAACATCAACAACAATAATGCCTTTTTATCTTCTCAGACTAACAAGGGAGAGGCAGACCGCTTTATCCCCGCAACCCAAGTCCAAAGGATTGTTCTGTACTCATTACTATTTTCCAACTTGGGTTCGTGTAGTTGTGTTAAAATGATCAATCTTTTAGATGGACTCCGCACTCTCTCTGGGTTGTGGTGCACTGGTTGCTGTGATGCTGATGTGACAACATCTGGATCTGCTGGTCTCACTGGAGTATTCCTGCACTGGGCTGGGGAGTGAGCTGGTCTAGGAGAAGACACACTCCTGTGCTCCGGGTTTCCTCCACTTGGGTATGATGAGTCCAGGCCTGATGTCAGGTAAGTGTGATCACTTACCTGACAGTTGTTGTAATCCACAGCTTCTCCACGACAGACTAGCCGGTGATCCATGTGGACTATGCGCTCTCTGACACCATTGGTAATCAACTAAGAAACAGGTCCTAGTCATTTTATTAGTTCCCTTGATCCATTTCTCCTTCCCCTCATTAATGTTTCACACACTTGCTGGAATACCCTCAGACAACTATCTCAGCTTGTTTTTTTTCCCTCTGTCTTGGTATTTATTCTCTTTGTTGGTTCTCCTCAACTGTTTCCGTGAGAGTTAGCTTCAGTAGGCTAAAGCTGGTCCTCAGCTGAAGTTCAAGAAAAAGCTCTGCTGGGGGGAAACCTGTTAATGTGTGTGGTGTGTGTAGCACAAGATAGGATATTGAGGCAGGAGTGAATGATTGGGGGCAGTTGAATGTCTGAGAGCTGTCCGCCCGGGCGAGCGGGTGTTCGCAATTGATTGTTTTGTTGTCAAAGTGCGCGAAAAGTGTTGTGTCATTTCCGGCTAATCAATCTACGTCGACCTGGTTGAATGCAGGTGGTGCAGAGGAGGTTTGATTAACGCTGTTCACCAAACAGGGCGGCTCAATTCCAGTTGCCCACACCAGGGAAACACGGCTACCTGACTTCCAGAGGCTGCTTTTCGACAGATAAACGCAGTTTTTTTCTCCTTTTTGCCCGGTGGAAAAGCTCGGTCAGAAGAAAGATTGTCTGTGGCGTCCCGTAGCGTCAGGACACAAGATGGCGAGCCAGACCCAGAGGACCCCGTTTTCCATCACGCCAGTAGTAGATAAGGTGAATAACACAAAATAAATAGTACAATATATAATTTTTAAAACAACAGCAATCAAAAAGGTAAAAAATACAAAACAATAAAATAAAAAAGAGAGGGGCAGTCACTGGCAGAGAGCTGATGGCTCGCATAATATAAGAAAAGGTCCCAGGTTTTGTGAAACTTCTTCAGAGGACCTCTGACAGTGCGTTTGATTTTTTTTTTTAGGTGTAAAATTGACATGACCTCTTCTAACCAGAGTGATTGGACATTTAGTTAGAGATGCTCGGGTTCAATTCATATTGAAAAGCTATTGCCTACCTGCGCACACACCACATTTAATTGTTTTCCTGTTTTACAGTTGTTTTATCTGACAATTTAGTTGTCATAAAAATCTCCTACATTTATCTTGTTGCTGTCCATATAGTTGGTTTGTTCTACAGAAGAAAGTTTTCCATGAGACATACAACTTTGGAAACAAACACAAGGCAAATTTTTAAAAAAAAACAACTAAATGTATTTATCCTCAAGTCTATTGGATCAGTTATGTCTTGCTAGTTTGGCTCTGACTCAGGTGAGAACAGAACACCAGGCAAAAGGGATTAAATATCAGTTTTTGTCTCCTCCGTGCAAGTGAAAACCTGAATAGTCTTAATTGTTTCAAGGTTTCTATCCTTGTGGTGGGTAGGGCTCAGCATCTTGCCTCAACGGGTTTTAAATACCCTTGCATCAAAGGTTAGGACGACCGATGACTTGTATCAACGCACAGAAAAACATAAACCAAAATGCTATTTGATCAATTGCATCAGTGGAAGTGGAAGGACTCGGACATATTTTTAACACAAGACATCAGAAGACCAGCATTCAATTCAAATTCCCCTCTCACAGGCAGTCCCCAGTGTTGGAGAAAAGAATCCCTCGAGGCAACAAGCAGCATCTTAAATTTCTCCAGAGTTAAACGGCATAACATGCAAATGTCAACAATTTCCCAGGCTTATCTGTCTGCAAAAATCTATTAGCAGAGATTGATGGTAAACAGGTCTTCCCTGTTGTCTAAACCACGCCCCACCTGCCTCACACCCTTTGGGAGAAGAGGAGTTTTAACCTCTGATCTTGAGGAAGTCAGACAGTTTACTGTGGTCAGGGCTGACTTAGCTGGCGGAATAAGACCAGACTGACAGATTTAGACCTAGTACCTTAGCCCTCCTGTCCAATATTCGATATTATGTTAGTGGATTGAGTTAGTCTCTGAAAAGCCAAACAAAGGCTAACTTTGCACCCTAAGAAGGAAATGAGCATCTGTTCTGAAAAGAAAAGCAGCATTTTTGAGTCGGAGTGTTTTTCATAGGGCATTGATTTTTTTTGGGGGGGGAAAGACCCAAGACGATGCCAGAAACAACATGAGCATAAGACAGTTCTTTTAAGAGGGGGCCATGTCACGACCGAGGCTAAGTGCCAAAGGGGCCTCGCAGGGAGTTCTGGGCAGGACAGCCGACTGTGCCAGGGTGTATGGTGGTGGAGTTGCTAGTGGTCAACATGGAGATGGGCAGTACATCTCCATGCACTTTGCCTCTGCTGCTATCCCAGCAAATGACGGGAGCTTCTCCAAGCCCTCAGGAACCAGCGAGAGGCTTACTATGCAAGAGCTTAATGGGAGGCTGGCTTTATACCTGGACCAGGTAGGAGAAAAATCAAATCTTGGATAAAATAACACTTGCCTTTATATAATTGCTCATCCTGCTATGTTTTTACTGTGTTTTAAAGCGCTTCGTGAAAAATGTAGTCCTCATGTTTCTAACCTTTCAGTTTACAGACTTGTAACTGTGTTTGCAGAAGACAGACTGTATTCTGCATGGATATAATGTACGGTTTGTTTTGAAAGGAGCTCATATTCATCTTAGACTTGGGGAGAGTAATGGGAATTTTATCTAGGTATTAAAGATATTTTTTAGTATAAAGTGTGAAATTAATGTGGATGGTTAATAATAATATAATGTAAATAATAACTGATATCCATCTGAAAACAAGTCGGATACAAACCTGAGTCCATTCGTCATCCATCCATCCTCAATGACTTATCTGAAGTCAGGTTATCGAGTCATGCTGGAACCTATCCCAGTGCTTACTGGGCATAAGGTGGCGAAACAGCCTGAATCGGTCACTGTTCCATCGGAGGGCTCTAAAAAAAGAGCTTTTTTATAAATTGAGATCGATTGAGAAACTGTATTGTGATTGGAGCCATTTGTCATATAAACATGATAAATATGAGGTATTGTTGGGGCAAGTAAACAGTGACAGTACAGACGGTCCAGTGAGGGGCCCATTTGACGTGTCATGATTAGTCCCCACATTGCGGGGTTGGACACAGACTTAGATGGAGCTTGGGGGATTAAGGCCGGATGCCCTCCCTGATGCCCTGCAGTGGATATGAACCTGCTGCCTTTGCCTCATCAGCTCTCAAACCACGCACACCAACTACTGAGCTACAGCGGTCCCCATTACAGTCAATGCAGTATATTTTGTATTTTGTCCTCTATCTGTATATGATGCATAAAATGTACTTTTACATAGCAAAGACCTCAGTTCCAAACAGCTGTAGAAAGTGATGGGGGCTACAGCTCTGGGGACCCCATCCCCACCTCAGAAAAAAAATCATAACTGCCTATTTTGAAATATTTTATTTACAAAACAAATGTTGATCATGGGAATGTTGTGCTTGTGATTGGTTGGACACAGGTCCGTTCCTTGGAGGTAGCCAATGAGAAGCTGGAGAAGCAGATCAGAGAAATGCTGGACAGTAAGTGTCCCGCTGAACTCAAAGAGCTGGACAGACATCTGCAGACCGTTACCATGCTGCAGGCACAGGTCAGTTCCAGATTAAGTTCTGGTGTGTCGAAAGTCAAGTAAGTCCGCACATGTAAGAAATGTGTCCATATGATGTTTAACATAATGATGCAAGAACACAAACATGTCTTAATATTGAAAAGAAAAGAAACGTTGGAGTATCATACAGTATTTATGAGAGTATTTCTTTCGTATTGAAGGATATTTGAACATCTTAGTTGGAAATATGCTGTGATACATTGCATATTCATCTATAGAGTGCCAAAAGTGAGACCCCAATGATCACAAAGCACACAGTATCACAAAGTATATACAAACCCAACTCATTACATGTTGGGATGGCTGGAAATTGAAAATTAAAAAAGGAAGCAGTGAATTATGAATTTGATAATGATTCCCTTATCAGTCCCACAAGGGGAAATTTGGATTTCTCTGCATTTTTGACCCAACCTATTGTATAGGAGCAGTGAGCTGCCAACATCTGGTGCTCAGGGAGCAGTTAGGGGTTAATTATCTTGCTCAAGGACACCTCGACATGCTGTATGCTGGACCGGGGATCGAACCTGCAACCTTCCGATTGCCAGACGACAGCTCTACCCACTGAGCTATGCCGCCCCTCATTTACTATTACTGCAGACAACATGAACACAATCTGTTCCATGTTTGGTCTTGTCAACTTCAATTCATTTGTAAAATGTAACAACCACTCCCACCATTCAGGCTGGCAACACATTCAACAGAATAAAAGATCAGATGGGCCGGGGGCCATTTAGTGCTGGATGTGAGCAGGGGATGTCAATCATGATTTCCTCCAAAAGCTGCCTCAGGGAAAGGCTTATTTCCTCAGGAGCAAAGATGGGCTGAGGATCATCAGTATGTCAGCAGCAAATATGACCATGGTGTCAAAATGTATAAAAACAACGTCCTTCGAAGAAAGATGGGAAATGATTTTGATATTTCACCCTCTACAGTGCATAACAATCACAGCATTCAAGGAATCTGGAGGATCTTCAGTGTGTAGTGGGCAAGGGCACACGTCCAAGCTAAACAATCATGATGTCCAGTCCCTCAGATGGCACTGCATCAATAACCATCATTCATCTGTAACCACATGGGCTCAGGATTACTTTAGCAAATATCTGTCGAGCATTCCAACATGTAGCGACATCCACAAATTTTGGTCAAAGCTTTACTTGACCTGTTTGAACTCGGAGGCACCTGCGATGGACCAGGGCACAGAAATGGACACCATGTGCTCTAGAGCAGGGACGAAACGGACCATCCAGACTGTTGTAGCAGGGGGGTTTTGTCAGTCCCCTCAGTAAATGTGACTTATATTTCCATAAAGCCACTATCAATGCTGAAAACTTCTTTGAGATTTGGGAGCAGCAAATTCTGCGTCCGTCATGACATCTTTCCCAAAGACGCTCCAAACCACATTCTGCACACATTACAAAGGCACGGCTGCACGAGCTGGACTAGTGTACCTGCCGTCCCGACCTTTCCCCATTAGAGAATGTGGGCACATTTAGAAAAACAAAATGTCAATGACTCTACACTGTTACACACCTTAAGACTGGTTTGCAGGCAAAATGGGACAAAATTACACTTAAAATGCTTCACAATGTCTCCGGTTCCTATAAATCTTTTTTTTTGGGGCAATATGTTGCAAAAGCCAAAATTGAAATTGGTGCTTATTTTGATAAAACCAAATGAAATGCATGAGGTAAAGCATTAAACATTGTGCTGTTGTATATTCAATGTAACACAGGCCAAAGATATTTTACAAATCCCTGTTTTCACTTTCAATTTTTTATTTAACCTAAAACCCCATCTTTCCTGAGTAGAGCTTGGAGGATTATATGAATATGGAAACGCCAGCTGAACTGAGAGACATAAAGGTGATGGGTTCAATGCATAATGTAGCTTTATGGCGGTTATAAAAACACAAGGTGAATATTGAAACGCCTGCTTATTAACATAATCACTGTAAAGATGGCGCCACATTTAATATGCTAATATAGTTCGAGCTGTGACTCGGGCCAGGAAAAACAAGACTGAGTCACGCATTAGTTAAAAACCTGAACAGGCCTTTGCATGGCAATACT
The DNA here is from genome assembly GCA_900302585.1 of Regalecus glesne. NCBI lineage: Eukaryota > Metazoa > Chordata > Actinopteri > Lampriformes > Regalecidae > Regalecus > Regalecus glesne. The sequence goes on from OMLC01068795.1 coordinate 11,482, forward strand.
GATGGGAAGGCACAAAAGCCAAGCAACGGTTGCCTTGATCAAAGCTGAATAGTCGACAAGAAAATTTACCGCGAGCAGGGTGAGACAAAAAAGGAGCAATTTAACAGTCTGGCCCAGAGGCTATGAAAGAACAGGTTTAATGCAGTGATCAATCCTGATTGGGATCAGGTGAATTGTAATGAGAGTCGTAGGACCAGGATGAGCCAGAGGGAAAAGGCATAGATTGTGACATATTCACCTTTATATAAAGTTTAACAGTTAAATATGTTTTATCCTTGTGACACAAAGGATTCCAAATACTTTGTTTGGTTTGTCTATGAAAGCGATCATTGGTTTCCGTCCTCACTTAGATAAGCTGTCCAGATGATTTTATTCGTCTCTACTGGGATGTCTACACCTGAATTACTGGGGATATATTGAGACGGCTCAATTTGATTCATCCATTACTCGCTAATCACCATCAGTCATAGTTCAGTCCCATCTATTTTGCTGGAACGTTACTCACTTGTTTCTCTGTAGTTAATGGGCTGTCATTTAAAGGGGTACACAGTTATTTACCATACGTGTTTAGAGTTGCCTCGTGTCTGAAAGGCTTTCTTTAAATAGTTTGTTGAATCGGAATGAAGAGAACAGGAAACATGAAAACACTTCAACCCGTTTCATGGTTAAAGTGCTGCCTAGCCAGGCAACTACTATGATTTTTGATAAAGGACGGCCAATCGTGCTTCATGGTCATCATCTTCCCATTTGGCACATGCTCTTTACCAATCAGATTGCTTATCTTAAACAAATTATTTACATTTAAAAAATGATTTTAAAAAAGGCTTCTGCACTCGGTACAGTAGGTCTTGATTTAAAACCAGGCCTGAGATTCACTTTAGATCACAAGTGGCTGAAAATAAAAACACTGAAGTAATTAATATGCTTAAGTTCAGACTGATTTGAGCCACTCCTTTGATATGTGTCTCTAAAGGGTTAAACTAGCCTGTAACTGTCAAATGATAAACGCATCTGTTTAACATTTAATTAATCAACCTCCCGACTGCCATTTAATTCCAATGTCTCGGTCCTCAGGGATAAACAACCCTGATGACATGTTTTGACAATACTAAACAGATTGCATTATAAACGAGTTGTTTTTTTCCACCCTCTTCTCAATAAGTGGAGTGAGCTATTCTAAGAGGGACTCCACCCATCCATCCAGTGTCGATCCACGTAAGGTCACAGGGGAACTGAAGTCTACCTCGATTCTCATCGGGCGAAAGGCGAGGATACACCCTTGAAGGATCGCCAGTCCATTACAGGACAAACCACTTAGGGCAACAGGGTCTTGCTCAAGGACACGCTTCTCTGCAGATGCAGAGATCGAACCTGTAACCGTACGATCGGCAGACGACCGCTCTTACCGCCAAGAACTGAAAAACAAAATAATAATACTAAAAATAATAATAATGATCTGCGTCATGCAGTCGGGTGTTTAAATCCCAGCTACACCATTTCCAACCACAGCCAGAGGTCCATAGTTAGTTGGTCATAATGGGCTAAGCCTCACATGGGTATAGGGGTTAGGTTGGATAAAGTATTCTGGGTTCACTAGTGTCCCCCTCTGGGTCGTCCAGGCCTCTTGGTTAAGTGAAGGGAAAGTACTCTGCTTCATTCTCCTCTGACGGCCAAGCACTGTGCTTTCCCCACCAGACCATGATGTGTGGACTAGTGAGGGCTAGTGGTCATGTGACTTGGAGGAGACACATGCTACGGCTTCCTCCTTCCTGTTGACGTCCTAGAGGGGTATCAAAGTGACTGACCAACCACTAGGCAACTCTGGGAATTCAGGTGGGCAAAAAGGGGATAAAACTTTAAAAAGTAAATCTATTATTATTATTATCATTATTATTATTATTCATAATATCAATAATGATAATAATGATGATGATGATAGTGAAAATGACAACAATAATTATAATAGAAATATCTTTACATTTTACACAGGATGCTACAGGATGAAGGAAAGTGGCTTCTTTTGTGAGGCAGCATAAATACACCATTAAAGGCCTTTTCCTTTTGTTCATAAAAAGAAATGAAAAGTACAAAATTCAAGTATCTCTCTTTCCAGTCAGTCCATCTCTGGGTCTCAATCCGTCACATATCCTTGACAGCCAGGTACTCCTCATATGTGTAGAAAGACCTGAAACCCTCAAGGATCTCAGGTGACATCACTGATCATGTGCTCTAGCTTAGCATCAGAGGATGTTTCAATAGAACTCATGATTTCTCTGTCCTATCATCTTTCCTCTTTGCTTGTTCTCTCATAGATCAGCGAGTGTCAGTCAGCCCAGGCCCAGGTGAAGCTGGAGTTGGTCAGTACGGAACTGGATGTGTTTGATCTCCGTGTCAAGTTAGTCCCTTTTCTGATGAATACTACACACACACAGATGCTCACATTAACACGCAGGCAAGCATGGAGGAAACCCAGCTATGAGAAATAAACACATGAATGCGTGTATCCGCACATTCACACCTGTTCCCCGCACAAAAGGCGCAGTTCTATTTTAAACACTGGAGTGGTAGGGAGTGTGGATGTCGCACAATTACAAACCTTTTACATGCCCAAACAGAGAAGACTGACACGTATGCATTGGCACACAAACATCCAAAATCACACACTCAAACAGTCATGCAAAAAACACAGCATGTTCTCAGTAAATTAATTAATTAATTAATGAATTGATTAAAGGGTCCCTGGCTGTCCCACTGTGTCCAGGTGTGAGCAGGTACAGATGCAGCAGAGATGCTGGGAGGCTGAACTGAGAGATGCAAAGCTAATAATGGACGAACTGAGCCTCCACAGATTACCTAACCTACGTCTCCTTCTGGCCTCTCACACAGAGGAGCTCAGCACGCTGCACAGGCAACACCAGCAGGTACCACATTCAATGCAAGCTCCTCCTGGCTCTCACATCATCCGTGGATGTTTCAGAACTCTTCACTATCATCTTTCGGATATTATTTTGATATTATTACTATCGGTTTAATTAATAGTGTAACACTTCAATACACAGGGAATTTCTGTTATTTACCGTTTGAAGTTGTAGTGACTTGCTTTTAATCCTTGATTTGATTGTTTTTCAGTCCCTCAATCTGTTAGCTGTTTTGCAGTGATCCTGCATTTTTAAAGCAATGGATAAAACAATTTATACCTGGTTCTGTAGCACAAATGCTAACACTGTTGAACTTCTTTTTTTTGTTTCAGAAAAAGGGAACTGCACAAAACATAAAACGTTGACAAATCCCGATCGAGCGATAGGGAATCTCACCTTTTGAACCCCTGTTATGAGATTTCAAATTTTCAAATTGGCAGTGATTGATGAGCTAGTAAACTCAATCAGAATGTTGCCACTAGAATCTAGAAGATGAAGTCAGAGAACATTGAGATGAAGCTTCCCCAGACCTCCAATTTATCTTATCATCTTGAGATCCGAAAGGGGCGGCATGGCTCAGTGGGTAGAGAGGTCGCCTGGCGATCGGAAGGTTGCAGGTTCGATCCCCGGTCCTGCAGAGAAGCGTGTCGAGGTGTCCTTGAGCAAGACACCGTTCCCCTAATTGCTCTGCCCTGTGATAGACTGGTGAACTATGCAGGGTGTACCCTGCCTCTCGCCTAATGAGAACGGAGATAGGCTCCAGTTCCCCCGCGACCCGATTTCGGATATGCGGTTGACAATGGATGGATGGATGGATCTTGAGATCCGGCCTCACAAGACTACAAAACATGATTCCCCAGTTCATTCAGAGAGCATGTTGAAGTGTCTTTGAGCAAGACACTGAACCCCTAATTGCTTGGAACGACATAGGAAAGTTAGCCTGGTGGCTAAATCTGTCATATTTATATTCGACCCCAATTGTTCATTAATATGCACTGTCCCTATAAAAAATAGACATTATCACTGACTCTC
>OMLC01068804.1:9175-26579 GCA_900302585.1 Regalecus glesne
GGGGGGGGGGTGGTGGTGGTGGTGATGGGGGGGAGGGGGGGGGTTGCAACAGTGAGGACTGGGACGAGGGAGGGGCTGAGTCTGGACCAATCTATTGAAAAATAGGTTCAGATCATTCATCCACTTTTGGACCCCCACAGGCTGGGAGTTTGATTCTTTGAGAACAGAGATGGTTTTCAGACCTCTCCAAACTCCTCTGAAGTTCTGCTCCTGCTGTTCCTCCACCTTCCCCCTGTTGCCGTTCTCACCCTCTGATCTTTCGCTTCAGCTCCCTCTGCACAGCCCTCAGCTCATCCTTATTTCTTGACTTAAAAGCCCTCTTCTCCTTCTTAAGGAGAGCCTTCATATCAGGATTAATCTAAGGTTTGTTGTTGGAAAGACACCGTACAGTCCTGGTGGGTACAGTGTTTTCCACAAAAATTAATAGTCTGTGATACAGTCCGTGAGACTTGCCTGTGTTTACTGACTCTCAATGAACGTCACTTTGGATAAAAGCGACTGCTAAATAAAGTTTTAACATGGTGCATTTTAATTATTATTTTGTTTGGGAACTTGCTAATTTTATGTTACATGTTATTATTGAGAGTTTTGCAATACCAACAATGGCTCTTTTTATTATTGTCACGTCAATGTCATTCCAGTTTTGGTCTTACATTTGGTCACACTATCCACGATTTCCTTTTCTTTTACTGCTCTGAGAAAAAATGAAGTTGGATTTCTGGCACTAGTCATCATCAAACACGCTTTGTTTCTAGGTCACAGATTTTTTTTTGCAATAAAAAGTATATAATGAGAAATACATTAGCATTATATACATTTTTGAACGGAGGAAAAGAGGGAAAGTAGATGAATGAATTCTAAAAAAGCAACCGTACGGAGAAAACAGAAGACCAGCATGGGTTTAGGTGTCTTGAACACAGTGCTGATTTTAAAGATAATAAAATACACAAAAAATAACACACGAAAACAGCACAGACACAGGAAGTGACGTAGAACTGGTGACTCCTTGATCATGCGGAAAATTGCAGAATGGTAACTAGAGTCCTGTGTAACAAAACTCATACAACGTTAATGCTAATTTTGCTCATTCTGATAGTAGTGTTTTTTTCTCTGTAAAGTTGTCCGCTCTCACGTTTTTGTTCAGGATTTATTCAACCCTTTTACTTGTATTTTTTTGCCGGCAGGTAGCTAGCTAGTCATCAGTAGCTGTCATTAGCCCACAGATAGTTCACAGCATATAACGTTAATTTGATGGTTAGTTATTTTGCATTACGCACGCCATATAAACGTAGAATGTTTGAAATATCCCGATAACATATTTATTAGTATTTGCGCGGTTCACTCTGATACGTTTGACCGACGAATCGTTGTTAATTAGTGACCTGTTTTTCTTTTTATACATCAGGGTACTCAAGTGAAAGATGTTGTCCTCAAGCCGGATGCCCCACAAACACTACTCTTGGACAAGCATGCAGACTACATTGTTGCCTATGGCTCTAAAAAGGATGAATATGTAAGCACAATCTGTATTTTTTTTCACCATTTTAGGCAGGGACTATCACAGAAACCTTTATTCTTTTAATATATTCCCGTTTCTGCTTCTCAAGGAATACACGTTATCGGAGTACTTAAGGATGAGTGGGGTCTTCTGGGGGCTGACAGTTATGGATCTTATGAACCAGCTCCATAGGATGAACCGTGAAGAGATTACAGAGTTTATAAAAGCCTGCCAACATGACTGTGGAGGACTCAGTGCCAGCATTGGACATGATCCTCATCTACTCTATACCCTCAGTGCTGTTCAGGTAATTAAATTACTTTATTTGCCTTTCAGCTTACTCAGAACACCCAATAAGGATAACGAGAAAATTATTTTTGATGTTTTACGAATACTCTATTCTCTCTTTAAAAAAACTTTTCTAATTTATTTAGTATTATTTCTCACTATTTCAAACCTTCTGAATGCTGTCTGCCAATATCAAATGGTTTTGAATGTCTTGGGAAGATTTTGTTGGAACTTTATACTCAAATGATTTAGGTATACATTAGGTGGCTAAGAGGAGTATCTCAGAATATGTATGTACATGTTTCATGTCCCTTTTATTCTTTCAAACAGCATATCATCTATTTATGCATGCATAAATTTCAGGGCTTTTCAAATTCCAGACCTCTGTCCACGTCTGGACCGAAAGCCAAGTCAATTTGGACCTAGTCCATACCTAATGTTATGAATGAAATAATTATTAAGTCCAACATTTTCTATTTTGTGTGTTGTTGCTGCCATGTTAAACCAGTGAATTGGCTTTGGTTAGAGAGTTAACTTTACTTGATTTACTGTCTTTTCTCTGGGCGTGTGTGTGTGTGTCTGTGTGTTGGTGTGTTTGTGTTTGTGTGGGGGGTAGGCGCAGAAGAGAGTAATAACAGTAAAAACAGCGAGTAGATGAGTTTTCGTTAGGTTTTGAGCCAGTAAACAGTGCCATGTCCCACTAGGCTTAGATGTAGTTTGACTTTCTTGAGTTAATTGTACTTGTATATATGTTGCTTAAAAGTTATTAGTGAGTTGATTAGATATTATTTTGTTATCACCTGTCATTCTGGACCACTGACCTTGAATAAAACTCAGATGCAAACACTTGAATAATAAGTGCAAAAATCCCTGATATATTTCATTCCCCAGAGTTGCCTTAATTCTTGGGGGTTTGGGATATTCCATCATCTACTGAAGCCATTGTAATGTTCAGTTTTCATAAAGCCTGCTTTCAGAGCCTCTCTACCAGTTTGCCGGTAGAATTGCACGATTTCTCTTTAAGATTCTTTAGGTTTAACATCTCTGGATGTTGGGTTTGGTTTCAATTTTGCTTCAGCTTATTTTGGATTTCTGATCCTTCCCTCAGATCTTGTGCTTGTATCACAATGTTGATGTGATCAACGTAGATAAAGTGGTGGAATATGTTAAAGGACTTCAGCAGGAAGATGGGTCGTTTGCAGGGGACAAATGGGGTAAATAGTAATTGCAGTTATTTCTGTTTTTGGATTCTCTTTTACTGCCATTGGATTCTCATTGGAACATTATTGGGAGATTCAAAATAATTTGATGTCGATCTGAAATAATATGAAATGCAAATTCATAGCTTGCTGCACGTATTCCATTTTTAGAAAATGAAAAAAGAAGAAACTTTAAAGTTTCCTTTTCTTTCTTAAACTGCAAATTCATAGTTTAAGTTCAAGGCAGCATATGTGTTCAATTTTTATATTTTACAGGTAGCGATGATTTATTTTAGGAACATGTACGACTAAATAGATAGCTATCTGTTACCCTGGCTTGTTGAAATTCTTAGTTGAGAGAACCTGAGAGTTTTATTTATCTTCATGCTTGTGTGCTCTTTAAATATTGAATATGACATGTTTCTCAATGATTATTCTTTCTCTATAGGAGAAATAGATACAAGGTTTTCCTTCTGTGCTGTGGCCACTCTTGCATTGCTGGTATGTACATATTTTGTATGTGAAGGTTTGCTTCTGGTTGCATAAGGCTTTACAAGACTGCTTTATGTATTTTTCATTCAACAAATACCCAGAAATGTGTGACTCGTGTGACTATTTGTCTCCTATTCTTTTCAAGGGCAAATTGGATGCGATCAATGTTGACAAGGCTGTAGAGTTTGTCTTATCCTGTATGAACTTTGATGGGGGATTTGGCTGCCGGCCTGGTTCCGAGTCTCATGCTGGCCAAGTATGTCTTATCCAGTTTACAACTGAACTCTTTTAGACAGGTTATGCATAATGGTGTCATTGGGAATCTTCAACTGTGAATTAGCAACTCACATTGTATCTTGAGCATGATTTGCACAATTTAGTGAATAAAAAAACAAAATTCAATAATAATAATGATAATGACAATAATAATAATAATTCCCTTATCAGTCCGGCAAGGGGAAATTTGTTCTCTGCATTTTTGACCCAACCTATTGTATAGGAGCAGTGAGCTGCCAGTATATGGCGCTCGGGGAGCATTTAGGGGTTAAGTGTCTTGCTCAAGGACACCTCGACATGCTGTATGCAGGACCGGGAATCGAACCTGCAATGTTCCGATTGCCAGGCGACCGCTCTACCCACTGAGCTATGCCGCCCCATTAAGGTACAACAGCCGTGTTATCTTAGTATGTCTGACTGTAGCCCTGTTGGCTAACTTAGTCTGACCGTAGCCCAGTTGGCTTAGTTTGACTATAGCCCTGCTAGCTTACTTAGTCTGACTGTAGCCCTGTTAGCCTGACTGTAGCCCTGCTAGCTTACTTAGTCTGACTGTAGCCCTGTTGGCCTACTTAGTCTGACTGTTGCCCTGTTAGCCTACTTAGTTTGACTGTAGCCCTGTTAGCCTACTTAGTCTGACTGTAGCCCTGCTAGCTTACTTAGTATGACTGTAGCCATGTTAGCCTACTTAGTCTGACTGTAGCCCTGTTGGCTTACTTAGTCTGACTGTAGCCCTGTTGGCTTACTCAGTCTGACTGTAGCCCTGATGGCTTACTTTGTCTGACTGTAGCCCTGTTAGCTTACTTTGTCTGACTGCCGCTCCAGACCGTTTGATTTATTCAGAGACTGAGGTCAGAACTGTGGCGTAATGGTTTGGGGGGACCAGTCGGTTTTATAACCAAAACAGAGCTGCAGTTATCCAATCCTTCTTTTTTCTTCCTTTGCACTCTTCAGACTAGACCACCAAAGCTACGGCGGTTAAAGCTCATGACTAAGCTTTTACCGGTCACACTACATCACTTTGTAACCGTCTTGAGTTGCGTTTGAAAACGCAATGGAAAAGTTTGAGTCACCCTCGTCTGGACAGGAACTGACTGAGTGGACCGGGCTTTCTAATAGCATATCTATGGCATTTCATTCAGAAAGGGTACATCTTTGAATAACACGATAGCCAGATCATTATCTGAAAAACACATGCTGGCCGATCCATCCGAACAGGGGAGGGTGAAAATGGGACGAAGAGTGCAGTAAGGTGAGAAGTAATGAAGGGGGGAGAGTTTCACCAGCAGACAAGTATAATACCAGCCTAATGGCAGTACCGTGTGTTTGACTAGTCAGTCGGGGAAACCGAGCAGTCTAGCAGACCTGAACAACTGGGTGTCCTCCTGCCAGGGCCTTGACGGCTCCCCTGCTGCCCTCCGTCTCGTAGTGGGCCCGGTGGTGGGACTTGGGCTGCACCTCAATCTGCAGACTGTATGACCCAGAGGCGGACGGCAGCTGCCAGTCGAGGGCGGGCAGGGATGAACTACAGGGCGTGAAAACAGATCCAACGTGTCAACTTAACAAGGAGGGAGTCAAGCTTATTTTAGTGGTGCTTATCAATGTAGAATGTGCAGAATGTGAAAACATTTTGATACGCTGGGCCTCCTGACAGGCTTGAAAATGTATTGGAATTAGCTTGAACTTTACAATGATATTGCAAATGTGCTTACAAATTTATATGTACACACATCTAATGTGTAAAACAGACAGATAGACAGACAGACGGGCCGGAAGACAACAGACAGATTCAGTGTGATCAGGATAGGACACGACTCAACCAGATGGACTTGGCTGAAGGTGAATTTCTCACATGATTAACTTGACATATTGTACTATATGAAAATTCACCATTAAAAATCACAATTTTTCGTCTCTACCTTACCTGACATACTGCTTTGGCTTGGACCAGGAGTATGGGTGCTGTGGCACGTCAAGGAACCCCCCGCAGTAGCCCTCTCTCTTTAAGGACATGCGGGTGGAGCCGTGATCATCCTGACAGAGATCCTCGCTCCTCAGCTCCTCACCTCCAGGCTCCACCTTCAGACTGACAGAGGGGCTGTGGTCCAAGCTGGTTTTACGGGCCTTCATGGGGATGCCTTCACCCAGGTCAACCATACCGTCTGTGGTCAGGGCGTTGATGGCGGCCAGAATGGCCGAGTTGGTGTACTGGTTGGTGTTGGGCAGCCATGATTCCTCTGTGATGCTGAGGCGTGGGGAAGTCTGCGGGGACAGCCCTGGTGAGTGGTTGGGAGAGTAGGGGTAGTGCTTGTGATGCGCTCCCCTGCCATTGAAGCTGTACTTCCTCTTGGCACCACAAGGAGAGTTGGGCCTGGATCCGCGCTGACTCGTCCAAGTGTCGTCCGTCATGCTTGTGCGGGGGGATGTGGAGGGAGAGTGGCGCGGGGAGCCGCCCTGGGCACAGGCCTCCCCCGGCAGGGCAAGGGTGGAGCCCTTGGGGGACACACATGGTGACTGCCAGGGGGAGTTCTGCGGGGAGTTGTCGTAGTTATAGGAGAAGCCTGACTCATAGGAAGAAGCATCAGAGTGGCAGCTACGAGACGAGATGCTGCTGGCTGGACTCAGGCAGGTGGGGTCACGGTAGCCGTCGGCGTTTGGGAGGGTCAGCGTCACGATGGAATTGCCACGCTTAGAGATGGGGAGGTTGCTCTCCTCCACCTCCTCTTCGGCAAACTGCCCATAAGCTGTGATCTCGATACGAGGGCTCTCCAGGGTTGGGGCCCCATTTGGACGGATGCTCGGAGAGGAGAAATACCCAGCATGGCTCATATTTTCCTGGGCTTCGTAGCTGGGTGGCTGGCTGACTGAGACAGATATAGTGGGGCCAGTTTGTAGGCTGTGGTACTGTGAAGGAAGACAGGGGTTGTCCAGTGGGAGGGAGAGGCTGACATTAGGGGTGTAGCCATATGCATCTGAAAAACAAACAGAATGACTTTGTTACCATAATAATCAAACCCACATCCATTGGTCCCTTTACTAAGAGGCATACTGCGACAGCTGCCAAGTTAACTATCAGGAGAGCTGCTGCGGAGGTGTTGCCTATAATGGCATGAGAGCAGCATGCCTACTGGATCTGACCCATGATCCTCTCTGATGCAAAGACAGAGGGATCGAGCGAGTTTCTCTTTTTTCGAGTGGGAGTAAAACCAGGGACCTCAAACCCTCGTCTGTGGGGTTTTCCCTGACAGTTATAGCACACACAGACCAATGACACCGAATCCGCTCAGAATGGCGCAACCTCGAGAGAGGAAGTTAGGTGACAGACGCAAATAAAAGAGCCAAAAATAACCCCGGTTCGAAAGCCACTTTCTAAAAATACCCCGAGGCAAGACCAGGTGGGTTTTCTTTTCCATTTCAAGCTGCCAGATTTATGCTGCGCGACGTACATGTTGCAGCCCAGCAACGCTTAACGTTATGAAAACACACATCCATGCTTTTGTTGGCTGGTCTCATTTTCCAAAAGCCTTCGAAAATAAACACAGGACGGGCATGACTAGATTGTTAGTGTGCTGTAAAGGTGACGGCGTACTCGGCTTAGGAGGGCGGTGGGCTCATACCGATATCCACTCTGTCGGTATGAGGACATATGAAACTCTGTCTACCCACAAGATGTGAGGTGAACAGACAGGGGTCACCACCCGGAGCAGAGAAAAGAGACCACCATGGGGGAGAGGAGCTGGGCTGTGGTTATTGTCCTGAGTGAATCATACCACAGCCCAGGAGACTCTTTTCTAACCGTGCATAACGGGGTCCTGGGGGTAGGCGTACACCACTTTGCATGCAAAAGCTGGGATCTTTAAAAACAGGCCGGAGAGGAGAATGCACGCACCTGTACGGAAACTCTGACCCGTGTGTGCTTTGGAGACAGGGGAAAGTGGCGACGCAGATGGTGAGATGGTGTATTGAAGCCAGATTGTCGAAGTTAATTTCACTTCATATCATATGTTACTCATACATCCACTTCATCAAAGCCATTCAAATAAGCAATGTTATTTGTGCCTGTGCTAGTGAGCCAGAACTATTCCACTAGCGCCTTTCTACTGTGACGGACACAAGCCAGCTCAGAGGCCCGCTCTACGTGTCACTATCAGTCCACATGTTGTGGGGTTGGACACGGACTTAGATGGAGCTTGGGGGATTAAGGCCAGATGCCTGTCCTGACGTCCCGCTGAGGGTTCGAACTCACACCCTCTGGCTCGTCATTTCCTGAAGCATCTGCTCTACCACTGAGCTACCGCAGCCCCTTTACAGGCCAAGCCAACTCAAATCTCAACTCATATTCCACCCAATATTCTGTCAGCGCTCTCACCATCACATTCCCCATCTCGGGGGCGCAGAGGAGAATATGGACTGAGCAGTAACGGATGAAATGATCCTCATCAGTTGCAAAAAAATAAGATCATGTCAAATAGCATCAAATACTCACAGAAAAGAGCATCAATAGCTTTTCATAATAACTTGCAATACTGTGCATAGAATACCACATGAGTTCTCATAGAGGTTTCAAGTGTCAAATCACTGCAGTGACCCTGGCAATGGCTGCCACACACACACGCGCACTCTTCTCTGGCCCCTTCGATCACCCTCACCCAACACATCTTCCCCACCTGCACATGTGGATCCATCCATCCATCCATAATCAACTGCTTATCTGAAGTCGGGTCATGGAGTCATGCGGGAGCCAATACCAGCTCTCATTGGGTAGAAGGCAGGGAAACACCCAGGATAGGTCAATGGGTCATTATTTAATCTCAGGATTTGAGCAGTTAGGGGTTCGGTGTCTTGCCCAAAGACATTTTGATAACCTTTCTGCTCGGGCCGCGTATTGAACCACCAATCTCAAAGACCACCCCACCTCCTGAGAAATGCCGTGCCTCCTGAGACAAACAAACAACCCATCAATAAATAGACAACTAAATAAATGGCTACACCAATCGAACATCCATTTTCAAATGATATACCAAGGCAGGGGGAGACCACTGATTGATGTTGCCATGTTGGCAAGATGTGAAGCAATTGGGCTGATTGGTATAAACATATAAATGTTGCGGAGACACTCTTGCGTAATGCTGCATGATGGATGGACTGGCATAGCCAGAGAACTGTGAGAATAGATGAATTAAGAGGGAATGAGTCTCATGATAATGACATGGCCCATGATGATGACCGGCTAATAGGTGGATTTAGATTCCCGGGAGTTGTACTCTAAGATCTTATGTGCTGAGCGGGGTCCCGCATAGAGAGACCAACCTGATGGAACCATCCTGCTACAAATTCAGGTACTGATCACTCTGGATAGGATAGGAGCAGTGGGAATTAGCCATCAGGTATGTTATATAATGTTTGCCAAGCCGTCTAAAGGCCCTTTTGGGAATACTATAATTCTGTTTGATTCCATCCTATAGGTCTGGGATATCACATCCAGCCCAATATCAATAATGCCTACTGTTTTGAATGGGGTTACATCAGGTTCCCTTACACTGCAGAAGATCAGGCCAGCATCAAAAGTCATTTTGCACCAATGTCTGGCTTTCCAAATGCAACAGGCACAACCGACTGCACTGATGTCGCTATAAAGGCGCCGTATGAAAATTAATTCATTTACGCAAATCGAAAGCATGTGGATTCAATTAATGACCGAGTCATATGTGACTAACTTGGTCTTGATGAATGTAATGGCACAATGGCCTGGCCCACCACATGACTCTTTCATACTGACAGATAGCTGTGCTGGGAACAGACTCCAGGGAGGCGCCATGCCTGATTGGCTGGCTTCTTGGCAAATTAATAAACAATGTATTGTAGAACTTCTGACCGCATGGGGACTAATCATGATATGAAAAACGGATCTCTCTCCAGCCTGATGTATAATCACTCTCCATTATAACCTGAAGGTGACAGTGGCTATACCCCCACCCTGTTTTCGAGGCTGCAGAGGGACTGTGCTGCAGCGATGCCCGTGCTTGTGCACACTCAGGTGTGGAGTGTGGCATCAGCCTCCTCAATTGTAAGCACATAGCTGTCTTTAGATGCCTCAGGTCTCATCTGCTATGACAGTAATTGCACTGATGGTGTCTTTCTGTCTCTACGACAGATGCACTAGTGCTAAGGATGGCTGAATGCTCTACAGCCACAGCCCTCTCGCTGGGACTCTCCTCACCACCTAACACTCCCATCAACTTTGGAGAAACTAAAGGACACAACAACACATTAGCCTACTGAGTTTTCTCATGTGTGCTCACTCAGCCAAAATCTGATCTGTAATAAAGTGTATGTAATGAAAGATAAAACGGTGCTTTACCAGGTATTTTTGTGGGCTCAGCCGTGTCAGCGTCTCACTCCTTCTCTGACACTATGCCACACACTTATTTCCCAAAGTGTTGAGGCAATTTGTGTTTGCAGCGGTGTGAGCTCGGGTGTCCCCTGGCCCCCATCAATAGCAGACACACTCTGTTAGTGGGAGGCTTTTTTTTCTACCTCCAACTTTAGATCGGATGTTCATCCTCACAACCTCATGTAAAAATGGTCCATTTCTGGTACGGTCACATCTCACCACCAGCAGCAACTAGTTGCTCTGGCTACCAAACAATATGCGCTTTCTACCCTCCATCTCACCCACAAGTACAAATGATACGATAGATCAGCAGGTGACCTGTCCGAGGTGTTTCCTAACCTTTCACCCAATGAGCACTGGAATAGGCTCCAGCATGACCCTGCAACCCAACTTCAGATAAATGGTTGACAATGGATGGATGGACGATCAGCAGGTTTGTTTACACTGGGAGAAACAAGTCTTTCACCCACTGTTGATTTTGTGACTTTGCCCCCTTACAAAGAAATGAAAGGTCTATGCTTTTCATGGTAGGTTCATCATAACAGTGAGAGGGATAATATCAAAATAAAATCATAGAAAATCACAGTATATGATCTTTAAACATGTATTTGTTTTATTCAGGAAAATAAGTATTTCACCCCGTAGCAAAACTTGACTCAGTACTTGGTGGAGAAACCCTTGTTGGCAAGCACAGCGGTAAAATGTTTCTTGTAGTTGGCCACTAAGTTTGGGTAGATCCCAGGAGGGATTTTGGCCCACTCCTCTTTGCAGATCCTTTCCAAATCCTTTAAGGTTTGTAGGTTGTTGCTTGGCAACTTGAGGCTTCAGCTCCCTCCAGATTCTCTATGGGACACCGACTAGGCCACTCCATGACCTTAATGTGCTTCTTCTTGAGAGACTCCTTTGTAGACATAGCCATATGTTTTGGGTCATTGTCATACCGGAACACCCATCCGCAGCCCATTTTCAATGTCCTGGCTGATGGAAGGAGGTTTACACCCAAGATTTCCCAGTACATGGCCCCCATCATCCTCTCCTCGATCCAGCGGGGTCGTCCTGTCCCCTTAGCAGAGAAACAGCCTTTTTCACCTTCCAAATACAGCAAGTCGAGTTGATGCCAGAGAGCTGGAATTTAGTCTCATCTGACCACAGCACTTTTTCCCAAGCCTCCTCTGAATCATCCAGGTGCTCATTGTCAAACTTCAGACGGGCCTGGACATGTGCCTTCTTGAGCAGGGGGACCTTGTGCACACTGCAGGAGTTCAATCCATTACGACGTAGTGTGTTACCAATGGTCACCTTGGTGACTGTCCCAGCTGCCTTGTAATCATCAACAAGCTCCTGGCATGTAGTTCTGGGTTGTTCCCTCACCTTTCTCATGATCAGGTTCACTTCATGAAGTGAGATCTTGCATGGAGCCCCAGACTGTGGGAAAGTGATGGTCAATGGTGCTTCTGCTACTTTCTAACTATCGTACCAACAGTTGACTCCTTCTCACCAAGCTGCTTGCCAATGGTCTTGTAGCCCATTTCAGTCTTGTGCAGAGCTACAATATGTCCCTGATGTCCTTAGACAATTCTTTAGTCTTCCCCATTGTGGAAAGGTTGGAATCTGATTAATTGACTGATTCTGTGGTCTTTTATACAGGTAACCAGTACTTAATTAGGAGTAATAATTAAGTAAGAGGACTAATCTGTGTGCCTCCTGGTCACATAACCAGTTTGCTGGGAGCCAGAATTCTAGCTGGTTTTGTAGGGAGTGAAATGCTTATTTTCCCCAATAAACATAAATAAGTGTTTCAAATTCATACACGGTAATTTTCTGGGAATTTCTTTTAGATTATGTCACTCAATGTTAAGATGAGCCTACCATGAAAAGTATAGACTGTTCATTTCTTTGTTAGGAGGCAAACACAAAATCAGCAGGGGGTGAAATACTTATTTTCCCCACTGTATATGCATCAACATTCGCATTTGGTGCTTTGCATCAATTATTTATGGTTGAATGTGGGCAAGTGGAGGGTGGGATATGAGGCTGACCCATATGCATGCATTTCCAGGTGGACAGTGATTTATAAAGGGAGCATTACCTGCAGGTGTTCGTGGGCACAATTTTATAAATCTGATTTGTTTTTGGTGAACACCATATTCAACTTTTGTGCACTTACACTAACAGTACAGATCCTATGCACTGTTTTATAAATGAGGCCCCAGCTCATTTACACTGATGTAAGCCAACACGACTGCTACAGACAGACAGACACGAGCAGTTGGAAAGCAGTCAGCACTGCTCCTGTCTGCTGTAAATTAAAGAGAATTAGGGGCCCCAACCATAAAGACTACATATGACATCAGTGCTGCGCCGTTGAGTCCTTGTCTATAAAAGAAAAGTATGCTTACATTTTAAAGGTTGCGGTGGGTGACACAGTAGCACTGAAATGCCCAAGTCTATAAATGGTTTGCAGAAGCTGCTGTGAATTACCTGCAGGCTGCTGCAGACCCCAAAGGTGAGAAGCTGCCCCGTTTGAGGACAAACTCAATAGTGGTCAATGAGTCACTCATATAGAGCAATTAGCAACAGTTATCCAGTCGTTGAGTCAACACTCATGCTGGTCACTTTTAGCAGAGATTTCATTTCTAGGAGCGTTTTTAAAGCGACCACGCCCACTTTCACCCAAAATCAATAGGGAGGGGCACACTTCAAGCTGCAATAGCGCTGCTTTAACAATGACAACGTTCATTTTCACATCCATCAGCCATCATTTCATACAAGGAGTCCTCGTAGGAAAAAATATTGGTAAGAAACTAATTTCACTCAAAATTGTAGGTAAATGTATACATTAATCTATAGGTAATGTGTTGTATAGTGGTGTGCGTTGAACTCCCTCCCTTCATACGCCACACCAGCAACTTCAATGAAAGAGACAATGGGTGAAATAAAAGTACGTTATGTGTCAATGGGAAGTAAAACTCACCCTCTTCAGCAGACTTCATTTTCTTCTTGAAGTTGAGAGCAACGTGTGAAATCAAACTGTGAACACGGCGGCAGATGGGAACAGCCGTTTATCCATATAGCGGAATAAATATTCTCCCAGCTGTTGCTCGATATCCTCTCTTACTGCACAACCGCACCAAATGGCGAAGTAACAAAAATACGTTTTAAAAACAGTTAATTAAAAAACACTTTTTATTCTGGTACCTCCTCTTTAAAAACAAATTTGCCTGGGCAAATAAATGAGGATTAAAAACACGAAGACGGGCTGGATGAGATCATGACGAAGACAGACGCACACACGGTCTGCTTTGGAAAAGTCTATTTCTGTCGCTGAGATGTGTTATATGGGGGAAGGGGATCCTGGTCCGTCCGGGTCTGGATGACGCACTGCTTTCATCCAGGGAGAACTCGGGCGCTTATAAAGCCGGGGATCACCTCCCCGCCGTCGCACCGCCTCCCGATATGTGACGCACCCCCCCGCCCCCGACCAGCAGATGTGTCCTACGGAGACTCTCCCCTCAGACTGGGGATTCTACACTAGAAGCTAATTAGCTAGGCTGTCAATGAACTCTGTATACGATCAAAATGAATAAAACAGACTTTATCACCGAGGGATGGTGTCATGTCTACGCAAAAAAAGCTGTATTATTATTGAATGAGAGCATAAGTGGATTGGCTGGAAAGTATCGTAGTGACTATAAAAAGCTAAATTCTTCTTCTTTCGTCCAGTTCCTTGTTTTATATGGGTCGCCACAGCGTGTTTTGTAGTTTCCCTTGTTACTGTGTATGGTGGCCTCAATTGATCCGCTATGGGCTTGTCAATCCTCACGGTGATCAGATTTTTTTTTACATTGGATCCCCTTCCTTTAAACAATGGATTAAACATGTACAAAAACAGGAGGGGGCCAAGTAGTCCAAGCTCATCCTCAGGACAGCGTCCGATACAAAACGATGCTGAGAAATGCCCTCACCTCCTGTTCGGTAGAAGATAAAAATCATATCTGATAACTTCTGAAGATCATTCAGGTCTTGTGAAAACGTTGGGCCTATCATTTTAAACAACAAAATCGACAAAATTCAACATGGCGACCGAAACACTGAAGGTCAACGTGACAATTTGGCATGTCTCGGCTTTGGGACCCTTTCTACGGTATCCGTAGACATGTTTATCTGTCATTTAAAGCAAACAAATCAACTGTTATTAGCGATAACATGTTTTTGCTTACTACAGAATCCGCAGTAGCCAGATGTTAGATGCCTTTTTGTGCTCCCCCAGAAAGCTCCCGAAACGAGGTGCTAAGTCTGGATTTGATGTCTCACCGTCGCTGAATGATGACATCATTTCCTAATGGATCTACGCTGTTTTCAAAGGAAAACACATCAGAAAAACACGTTTTTCTTGTTACAGCGCTCCCTAGTGGTCAAATGAAGTTCTTGTTTGCGCATTGCTTATTAAATGACTTACTTCCACCCCCTGCCTCACTCACTTATGTACTTATTCACGGGTCTGAAGTCCAAATGCCAAGTGGCGGCCTCCTTGCCAATTTTAATTGGCTGTAACAGTCAAACAGTATAGAAAATTAAAGATCCATACGATTACTCGCTGAGGCTTCGTCTGAAGATTTTCCTTATGCTCCTCATAGCTCATGGGAGCATAAGACATCGATAACAATCCTCAGGTTGGGCCTCATCACATGAGAGACCCATCTCCAGCTCTTCAGCCTTCATTTGAAGATCACGTGTAGGACGTCTAGTGAGGATCCAACAAAACATGTGGTCTAAACATGTGGTAAAAAACAATATAGCATAAATGTACCTCAAATCGGACCAGTTGGGGACACTAGAACACTCAAGGTACACACATGAAACCTGCTGAAATGAATCACAGGGCTGTCTCCAGGAAGTGTCAAATTTCACAACCAAATGATTCCAGGGGATGCCATAGACACGGTAGCCAGAAGATGAAGGAGAAGAGGAAGAAAGAAGGAGAAGGAGGTAGAAAAACAAAACAAGGAGCAGAACAAGAAGAAGAAGAAGAAGAAGAAGAAGAAACACTTTGCTGTTTGGTCCTCAATGACAATGCTTGCAAAACAGCTTCACATGATAGATGGTTAATTGTTCCCACAACCCCTGAAGCTGAAACTTCTGCTTTGCGTTCAGATGTAGTCCAATTACTAAACGACCGCCCAAGACCGCGTGTCAAAGTGCCCTTGAGCAAGACACTGAACCCCTAACCGCTCAAGCACTTGGATGGAATGATGACCTGTCCAGGATGTTTCCTCCCCTTTCACCAAATGAGTGCAGGGATAGAGTCCAGCATGACCTTGTGACCTGATTTCTGATAAGCAGCGGACGATGGATGGATGAATAGTTAGCTGCTCACTTCAACACGAGGCCCTCTTCCATTCACGGACGTGGAACGATGATCCAGGGTCGATCCGTTCCCAACAAAGCCCGACAGCAGTAGCGCTTCACATCCATGACCCTACGTCCTCTCTCATGACTCTGCATTACATTGTCCACTTCTCACCCACTCCCCTCTATCCGCTCCCTCTCCCATTCCAATCACAGGCTGGGGAGTCACGGCACGGCTGGATGTGCCGTAGCATGCACCACGAGGAATCTCTTAAATGGAGATTTATGAGGAGACTAATCCTTGAGAGCGTTTTGCATTTAACTGCTGCCATTTCCAACCTGACGCAGCCATTCATCAACCAATTACAGCAGACGGCTGCTCCTCTGAAGGCCCGCTGAACGCTCGCATCGCGGCAGCGGACACGGACGCAGGTGAGCTGGGGCGAACGTGTCGGAGCACGGGCCCGGACGTCGGCCACGCTGGCTAAATATACACACGCCGCTTCCTCAGACATACAACAGGACGGGCCTCCTCTCAGATCTTGATACGGGCGTTCCATCGGGTTTGAAGTTATTGCAAAAGGCAGATGATAGTTTTTTCCACTTCCTTCTCACAAACGGCACGTCTGTCAGGCGCAAAGCACATAATTATCCATACTCCCATAGAAGAGCTATATAAAAGTTAAGTCCTGTACCCAGTCATTTGACACGGTGAACTGGGAATCTTCATAAGACTTTTCCATAGGCCTCTCTCTCTCTCTCTCTGTGGTCGCTGTGTACTCATTATTCAACTTAGCTGTTCGGGGTACGATACGCCAGCCAGGGCTGCTGCTATCTTTGGCAGGTCTGGACATTTCAGCAGCTGGCTGTGGGCCTGTGGTTTCTGTGATGACAGTAGTCACATGGTGGCTCTCCGACAGGCTGACCATCTCTGGAGCTTCGGGAGCAGCACTACAACACCATCTCACCAACATGCGGGGGTCAGCGTGACCCTCAGTGGGGGTCATTGGATAACTGCTGCTCTCGAGGGGGGGGTGTCGATGTCTTGAGGAGCCTTTCGGAGGCGGATGTTTTAAAATGCTCCGCTGGTGTGTCAGGTGACAGTTTGGGTGTCCGGTGCTGTCTTGCTAGTTTTCTTCCGTTCTGGTGATCACCAAACTGGTGTCTAGTAATCGGGAGGTTGATGGTTTGATTACCTGCCCTTGTAGAAAGTGTGTCGAAGTGTCCTGGACGGAGATATTGAACCCGTCCTAAATGCTCCAGTTCAATGGTGGACGTGTCACCCAGTGAGGGCTGAGACAGGCTCCAGCATGACCCCACGACCCAACTTTGGATAAGTGGTTGACAATGGATGGATGGATGGATGGATGGATGGATGTTGTGAAGCTTGATGCAACTCTCCATGTCTTGATGTGCAGTGCAGTGGAGGAAGGGAACCAGCACACTCGCAAAAAAAGAGGAGAGGCTTCGTATGACTCACCCCGAGCCATTTCTGCTGGAGGCTGGCTAATCCCACTTTTTGCCAGAGTGCATGTCTCTGACATCTCACCACAGGACACACAAAACGCCACTTTCTCACCACGCTGCAGCACCAGCGTCCGATTGCGTTTCCGTTTTCGACGCACGACTCTTCCTCCTGGCTTTGAGGCCTCCGTCAGATCCCGGAGTGATACGCTCCAGGGAAATGCTTTCAGAATTCCACTCTTAACCCACTTCTGTATCCATTTTTCAACAACGTGGCATATGCACGCCCCACGCGTCCGATGCATTGTTTCCTACTCACCCATCAGGATTTCAGTGCAGTGGAGCTTTCCAGCAGAGGATCCCAAGAAGTGACGGCACACGAGAAATCCTAGACGCCGGTTTCATCACGGGGACATGCCTCGGTTGCTCCCGAGACATTTAAAGAGC
>OMLC01068850.1:0-10793 GCA_900302585.1 Regalecus glesne
ATATCTATACAAGCAGTTTACAAAAGATCTATACATGATTCGTAAGAGGTAACTCTTACACTATTCTTACTTATAAGACATACTATTTACCAATGACTTATTGCTTAAATAAAGCAATAGCTTGTCTGGAACACGTGATGAACTCTTCACTCAGAAACATCACGTCTGAAGACAGTCGAACAATGCTAAAGAAAGAAAAAAAAGCGCAAAGCATTTGTTTTTTCTCACCGAGGCTCCTTAAATGTGGAGCAAAGACCCAAAATGCATTTAATTCAGAACAAGATTTTTTTTGTGTGGTATGCAGAAACTGCACGACAATAGATTACACCAAATCACTTAAAACAGATGAGCTGAACATGGACATACCTTAAAACTAAATGCAATCTTGTAAGATGAAAAAAAAAGAAACAATGGTCACATCACCTGAATGTTTGTCGCATCTCAGACCAGTTGGACGCTGTGTGAATTCACATGATATGATGCAGTCTTTCATATAATCATATGGTTAATTGTTAGTAAATAGATCCTTTTCCAAGACATCGTAACGGCTCTTCATTTTCTTATTTCATCGCCGACCTTGTAAGGCAAAGTGCTAATGTGTGAGTTTAAAACCTCTTGCCCAGATGAAGCGATTCACCCTTTTTGTGAGTGTGTGAGGTGGCATCTTATCACCCGGTCTAATGGCGATCACCATCCATTCAAATTGCATAGATTCACTGCCACAATGATGAAAGAATAAAAAAACAATCCTTCATAAACAACGCAAGTGTTGCAAATGTATATCATAAATAATGGTTTGCGTCATTGTTTGGTATTTTTCGATCCTTGGGATAATGGGTAGCTTTTTTTTGTGCTGACCCATAGTGGCCACAGAGTTTAGCAGTGATATGAGGTATACCAAATGACCGATGAGAAGACCGTTGATGCTATCAGAGGAACTGTGAGTAGAAAAATGGCATTTTACTGCTGATTGTTGCTTTTGCAGATGGACGTTTCTTCATAAATAAGAATTCTTGATATGGCTGCTTCCAGTACGATGAAACAGGCTGTGTGCAGCTTTAGCTTTGTTCCACAGAGAAGTTGGACTCAGAACTGTAAGGAGAGGGAAGAGATTTATAAGTTATCAAAATGCATGATGCTGGAGAAAAAGGAAAAAGAAAACAGGATGTGGACGTTTGTGTTTCATCAACTTCAATCGAGAGAGAGAGAGACAGGCTGCTGAAGCTCAACACACAAACCAGACTCACATGTCTTGATGTTTGTGAATCATGTGGTTATTGTACTCCAGTACAGGAGGGATGATCTCCTCGTCCTCGGGAACCTGAGGGAGACATTTATCTTCAGCAGACGAACCAGTAACGACAGCTTGCCCAGGAAAATGACACGGTGGTCCTAAGACAAACTGACTATTCCTTTTCAGTTAATGGGATGGCAGCACCATCTAGTGGCCGGTTTCTGAGTAACACTCACCTCCCAGTAGACTTCATCTTCGTAGCAGTTGTCATCGGCGGGATCGCCCCAGATAGGGAGCCTCAAGATTATACCTTTAAAAAGCAATAAAGAGCCCCGATTATTTCCCACCTCAGCAATAACCTTACAGAATATGATACGTTCATTTTTTTTCCTAAGGAAGTAGATTTAAAAAAGCTTCCAAAAGGATTTAGATACCGGATTTGGTTGGATGATAACCCTGTGAGTTCTCTAGAAATACTGAATGGATTATCACAGGAAGAAGTGAATCAGTTCAACTGGATCAGAAGTTTGTTCAGAAACGTTTCGCTACTCAAACAGGTGACATCTTCAGTCGGAGCTCTCCGCAAGCATTTCCCCCTAACAAAGAATACAATGATAACCACTAATCATCACCACTGAATGTGCAATTGATTACCCAACTTGCATTTGAACCCAGCCTCTTGTTGTGTGGTATTGATGTTCTGTTTATAAGGGCGGGGATGCTTGCAGACAGCTCAGACTGAATAAGCCACCTGTTTGAGTAACAACAAGTTTCTGAATAAACTTCTGATCCGGTTGAACCGATTCACATCTCTCTGTCATTCCCTTACCTGGATTATTGAGCGTGCACCAAGACTTGAATGGATTATGTTTCACTTCATTATCTAAACCCAAGGCTTATTTTTCTCAGCTATGGGTCGATGGTTTCAAAATGTTGTTTGAACACATGTGATCAATTTGTAAAGTGAAAATCCTGCCTTTTTGTTGTGTGTTTGATATTTTGAGGATATATTATTTTATCTAATTTCATATAATCCAATTTGAACTGAGGCTTGGAGTTCATCTTGTTAATTAACTTGGCATTGATTATCTCAGTTTGGTTCATAGAACTTACTTTACTCTCAATACCATGAAAGTACTTATAAAAGTACATTTGAATTGGTTTCAAAAGCTGAAAATGGTTCTCTGCTCTGCTGATGAATATCACTGCACTATGTAAGTGATACCCAGTGGCAGCCAGGCTGGTATTAAAAAACAAACAAAAAAACGAATCACTCAAATCAAGCAATCTGATTGGTTCTTAGGTTATTGAAGCCATGCTTCATGCTTCAATAACCACATGGCATGGCAATGACTTCTAATTCCTGTACAGAATTCAGTATCCCTCCGTGAGTAACTATGGAAAACTATGTGGCGTCTTGGTGGGTCTATTTCTTTGTAAGAATAATGGTTTACTAAATATGGGTATGTTGTGATTATATCATAGCTAAGGGGTGTGCTTCGTTGATTGGTCACAGCTAAGGGGCGTTCCTCAACTGTGACATAATCACAATCCAGTTGATTGACCAAACTCAAAAAGAAAAATTGAATAAAACCTCACCAACAAGAGCTCCTCCGACAAGACCAAACGCTATGGCCACGCATGTGCCCGCAGCCTGGAATCCACCCTGTGTCCCGGGAGTCCTGTCTTTAAAGGACCCTTCGAAGTCAAATGTGTTGATCAACCTAATCAGAGAAAACGTAAATTGTTAGTTTTTTGTATCTGGCCGCTTTGCTAAAGAGATCTCAGTTCTCAGTGTGAGGAAAACAGAAGTGCCGATTCCATTATAAACGCCTATTTGCCGGCAGTTTTTTTCAAAAGAGTAACTCTGCCAATTACTTTTGGTAGCACGATGAGAAGCGATTTGGATGAGAATGAATCATCTGAATCTTGGTTGAGCTTTTATTGCACCTTTTACAAGTGCTCGCACACAGGCTAACACATCTGCAAACAGGTTACACCGACATAACCACGTGTGTTTTGCTTGACCGTAACTCACCCCTCCTTTGAATAGACGGATTCGGTGGCAGCTGCAGCAGTAATGGCTCCAATAAAACCACCGAGCATCCCAGGCAGGGCATGCAGGTTGTGGACTCCACACGTATCCTGGATTTTGAGATACTTCTCCAAGAAGGGCTGTTTATGGAAAGCCAAAAACATGTCCATCATTACCCACATTTAACATGTTATCCAAGACAATTTGCAATCAATGATCAAAAACTTGTCAGAGAAACTCTCTGGTGTTACAGATGGTCATCCGAGTGAAACGTAGAAGCACGGTTGTGAAAAAAAGTTTTCCATAAAATAATTCTAGCGTACTTTCTTTTTACTTATTTCTTAGACTAACCGTGTTATGTAAAATAGACCTTTTAGGCCTCACTGCAACCTGAATTAGGGCTGAGGAGGAAATATGTGTACCCCAGTGACACTAAAAAAAAATAGAATAAAAGACGGACTGCTGTAGTGAATTTGACTTTCTGATTTTCTAGCTAGCGTATCAGCGCTTGCTGTCTGTTCATAGAAGAGCAACAGCAGAACAAGCATGTGGGCTCTTCCACGATGCCCTCGGTGAGGCAGAGGATCGGTTTGCCTCCCCTCGTGTATTGTCATTGCGGGTTTTACGTCAGATCTAAATATGTCCTACACATACGTGAAATACATCAACTATTCAATGGAAAGTGAGGAAATATAATAAAAGTCTCCACAAACGTGACATAGGTGACCGTGACAAAGCAAAAGGCACGCACTTGACCCAGTTCATGATTTCGCAATCTGAGATGAAGCTCAGTTCATCACTGCCTCACCTCACGTGTCTCCTCAGGAAGCACGCAGATTCAGCAATTTTGATTATAAGATTGAAATGATTGGAGTCATAAAGAAATGACATTTATAGCACATCCCAGCAGAGAAATATAAATA
Organism: Regalecus glesne; assembly: GCA_900302585.1. Taxonomy (NCBI): domain Eukaryota; kingdom Metazoa; phylum Chordata; class Actinopteri; order Lampriformes; family Regalecidae; genus Regalecus; species Regalecus glesne. The sequence goes on from OMLC01068850.1 coordinate 4,193, forward strand.
TAAAATTGATTTTATCATTTGTTTTGTACTTTTCATGATGACAGGTGAGGCTCTACCTCACCTGCCTCCCCTGACTCCAAATCCCTGGTGTTCCCTGACCCTAGTCATCAATTTCCCCAAAAGGAAGTTATGGTTCTCTTTTGCCACCCCCCATCCCTCCTTAAATCCATTTACCAAGATCTTCCCTCATATTTTCAGTCAGCACGTATACTATCTCAAAACTCAGGTTAAAGGAAAATATGCTCACACTGATACAGAGGTAGCCAAAGGTAGAGATGATGCCACAGCAGAAGCCCACGATGAGCGAACCATATGGAGTGATCATGAACTCAGCTGCCGTTCCCATGGCAACACCACCAGCCAAGGTGGAGTTCTGGATGTGCACCTGTCCAGGGCAAAGAAGGATGTTTGTCATGCATGTTGGATACAAAAACTTAGATATTAAAGTCCCTTTTACTAGTCTTGCTTTTGGCTTGATCTATGAAGCACCGCGGACACGTAAAACTCCTAAACACAAATGTTTTGATGCAGTTTGGGATTAATTGGTTTTTGTTTTCCTCTTATTTTTATTTTTTCATCTTTAACCAGTAAAGCCTTACCATGTCCAGTTTGCCTCTCTTCTGAGACATGCTGGAGATCGCCACAGTGGTGAGGACGGAGGAGGCCAGGGCCAGGTAGGTGTTGATGGCGGCTCTGTGCTGTCCATCTCCATGGTCCGTGATGGCGGAGTTGAAACTGGGCCAGAACATCCATAGGAACAGTGTACCTGTGGATTAGATAAGAGGCTGAGATGATTTGAGATGACACAGTGAGTCACAGATAGAATAATGGATCAGTATCGGCACACACGTGCACTCTTCATACACTTTCAATCGAGCATCGTGAATCTTTCCAGAACCTCAGAGCAACTGTGGCGTTGCAGGGAGAGAGCTCCGTATTAATGACCAAAAGAAAAGCAGCCTGAAGATTCATGATTCCGTGGAGATGAGATAGAAAACACAGTGGACGGATGGAAACAGACACATGGAACTCACCGATCATGGCGAATACATCTGAATGATAGACAGATCCATTAAGGCGCTTGCTTTGATGTAGGTTAGGACGATAGAGGACCCAGGAGATGGCCAATCCATAATAGCCTCCAAATGCATGGATGACCATCGAACCACCGGCGTCCCGACACTGTGGGAATAGGAGATGTTCATCACGATGGCACGCCACGAGCAATCAGAACAAGCCCTGCTGTGAAGCTCCTCGGTGGGACTCACATGAAGGAGGCTGAGGATGATGTACTCCTCCACGGCGAAGAGTGTGATGCCGAACAGGGTGACCACCAACAGCTGGACCGGACTGACTTTCCCCAGGAGAGCACCGTAGGCTATCAAACAGCCGGCCACACAGAAGTCTGCGTTGATCATACTGAGAGAGCAAAAGCAAACAGTGGACAAGGAGGAACACATCAGTGATGAAGGAAATGATCATGGGTCAGACAGACGTGCACGTCACAAACTTGCAAAGCAGGATCTGAAAGTACATTTTCGCTTTGGTCCTCGACATCGCTCTGACAAACCTGTTCACCTTTGCATCACCTAAGCATGGCCTTAGGTGATGCAAAGGCTTAAGTCTCCATATTGAGGCAGGGATGATGGACGTGGCTGTTCTGTCATATCACCCGGCTCGTCTTTTATCACGATTGTCCGTAATGGTTTGACTCGATAACACACACTAAAGTAGTCCCATCCCCGCAATCACACCCGTCCATGTTTGTTTTGCTTTGCTTGTTACCCCAGGGAGAACTTCTTTATTATTATTTCTGCCGTGTTTTTGGGGTGCAGTGCCTCACCTCTCCACGCCGATGTAGATCTTTCCGGTGGAGTGGTCGAGGGTGTGGAACCAGCCCTGCATTAGCAGAGCCCACTGCAGGCCAAAGGATGCGATCAGGAAATTGAAGCCAACGCCACCGAAACTGTATCGTTTGAGGAAAGTCATGAGAAAGCCGAATCCAACGAAGATCATGACATGCACGTCCTGGAAGCCTGGCGGGAAAAGAAGAAACGGAAAGGTTGAGCGGCAGACAGAGGCTAATACCACAGAAGAAGACAACGTGCGGTAGAATCAGTTGTGCTGTAAATACTGATAAATAAGGTACGAAACTATTTTTTTCATCCTCAAAATGGAGTAATATCAATACCATAGGGACAAGCAAAAATAAATGAATCAAGAAATGCTCCTTGTCTTTCTGTCTACATCCGTTTTAACAAAACGACATTTACACACAGTAACAGATTGTCTTTTTCCATCACCGCATTCGAATGTTACAGGTGAGGACATGAAGAAGTCTTTCACAAAGATCAAATGAGGAACAGCTCTCCTCTTCTCAAACAACCGAAAGGCTCCGTGTACCAAACTGTGTGTGTACTGTGGGAACACGGGCTGATTTTCATATTATCATTGGCTCATGTCCAGGAAATGATCGATATGAATGAACACGACAGATGGAGGATGGCTGTGACTTGTATCTCAAAGAAACCAAATCGATGGTGGCCAAGAGGACAGCACGACAGGCACATCAGGCTAGGCCTCTGCAGTCTGCACCCATCTACAGCCCAGTGGGCCCACTTCAGAGAATGAGGATGTTCACGTCCATGATGGAGAGGAACACTGGTTTGAACAGGGAGTCAAAAAAAGCCCATCGATGTTAAGACCGACCGACCGACCATGAACCCAGTACATCTGTGGCCATCTTTAAATGCTGTGATTGCAACTATTCCCCAGCCCTCTGTGAACAGTACAGGTTAGTATCGGGACACTGGTAATTAGCCATATGACACCATTGTTGATTTAGGTTGTTATGTAACTGCTGATTTTAGGGAGGTGATGTCTGGAGTCAGCTGAGACCGGAGATGTTATCTGTATGAGCTCATCTGTACGAGCGATCAGACATTTTTCTCCGTAAACGTGTCCAGATTCACCTTTTTTGTCATGGCAGATGAAAGGTCATGAACTGTTAATGATATTGATCAGTTGTTAATCAAAGTCTAAAGGATTGATAATGAATAGGAAATACATACATACATACATACATATATATATATATATATATATATATATAATACACATACATACATACACACACACACACACACACACTAATAGTTTTTGCTCACAATCCCTGGAACAACAAGTGGATCCTTAAAGTTTTATTTCACGTGCAGTCTAAAGGGTGAGCCGCAGATGACATATGTGCAGCAAGTCGGGTGGTGTATGGGACAACCGCACAAGTTGCATCTCAATCAGCATGCAATCATCCCCTTCCAACGCATGGTCAACTGTACACTGCAGTGCATTCTTCTCAAATATGCAGTAGGTTTTTGCATGGATCCACTTACTTGGATATCTGAAGTAGAAGTCATTTTCAATGTCGCTGCTGATGTTATGGGACTTCTTGTGCTCCGTCCAATGGGTATCCGACTCTTCATCATACCGGATGAAGACTCCAAACAGTACGATCATGGCAATTTGCCAAACGAAGCAGACAGCCGGCAGACTGATCCGTACGTTGGTATTCTTTTGCCGGCAGAAAAAGTCCTTCACACCTTGTGCACAGTTCCCCATGATGCCCACGAGCCGGGTACAGATGTGTCGTGCCCTGTTCTTCACTCCGGTAGTGCCTTTGTGCCGTTCTGTCATGGCAACATATGACTCGCTTTATATTGATCTCTGGAGAGGTGTGTCCTGAGATGAAGGTGTGACCTTACTTGCTGGTCCCCATTCCTCAGAATGTGTTGAAGACACATTCCATCTTAAATATGTGGTTAGAAAGCAAAGAAAGAACACTTGCACTCAAAAAAAAATTTATTCTTGATTCCTTCCTTTCTCGGATGACAAAAATCCACTACTGCAGACAACTGGTGCTGATATTGACATTGAGGCCAAACACAGGCTGAATTTGTGCTCTTTTACAAGGTAAACCGCTAAATTAATCTGATATCTCAACATTTTGATGTCATTTTTTTTTGGGGGGGGTAATCAGTTAATTAATGGGGACCCGTCCCGGGGTGCATCTCCGCCTTTCGCCAAATGAGAACCGGGATGAGCTCCTGTGTCCCCGCAACCCGACTGCAGATAAGCAGGTGACAATGGATGGATGGATGATTAATTCCCAAATGATTCATCTTAATAATCTAATCTACTCGGTATGCCAACGTCTAGTTTCTAGCCCTCATGTCTGTACCTTCAGTGGAAATCATGGCATACTGGTCATCGTGGGAATACATAACAAATATCCATCCTTCGGAGCTGGGACAGATGTTGCATTCGCATTAAAAGTGGCTGCCATTGTTATTCAGGTACATGCCTTTTATTAAATTGATGCATCTTTGATCCTTTCAAAAGACAAATGATGATAGTTAACAAAGCAATATTGTGCTTAGTGAGCAGTCTGCTCCTGGAGGACTCACTTTCATCTCCAAAATGCAATTACCGCAAAATCCTCCTCAGCCTATTTGTCGGGGAATGCCTCAGGCCCTCCAGAATACACTCCCCGTCTGGAAATGGACTCTGGTCGTGAAAAGTGCCCATTTGCTCTGTGCACAGACGCTAGCCCTAATCCGCTCCGAGAAGTGACATCTGAACGTTGGCTTTGTAATCTGATAGTTTAAACCCGTCACACTGGCTGAGGAAGCACAACGGAAAAGTGACGGAGGAAGTTAACAAAAGCAATAATATCCTTTGATTCCTTCAGGATGAGTGCATTAATCCGCCTAAACTGTCCATCCAACCATCCATCTATTATTTGTACGCGCTCATCTGGCTCAGCGTCGCGGAGTTTCCCGGAGCGTGTCCCAACATGCATCGGTGTGAGGAGCGATCAGCACACAGGTACTTCATAGCTACCTGAATAGTCCATGATGTGCATCTTTTGACACTGAACTTACAAGTCAATTGATCATTTATATCATGCGTTATATTAAGTGTAAGATCCTTTCCAGAAGAGATGGCAGTAATCCATGTCAAAGACTCATGGTTCTTCTATCAAGGACCACAAAAACCCTCTTAGTAGCCAAACTCACAGTGTGCTGGGAGGACCAGTCTGCCCATCTCTCACCAAGAGAAGAAAGCCAGTACCAGGATTTGATCGATGAGGCTCTTGTGAAAAAATCACGCCGCAACCTTGGGTACCATTTAAGTCAGCGTCCGTGTGCCATTTTTATACAGAAGACGTGTCTGGAACCCAAACAGCTGGAGCGAGCGTTCGGGGGAGATAGCCGTGGCGGCTGACTCCAGCTCAATATGGTCATAGCTGATCAGAGCCCGCAGTTTGGAACCCTTCTGCCGGGGAAGCCTAAGTTGGTCTTTGGCGCCCCTCTCGGGCGAGGGCTATGGGGTAAGGGGCGAAATGCTTGTGACACTGACAAATCCGCTGAAGATGCAGATGGGTTTGATCACGATGAGAATGCTTTGAACACCGTGCTACCAAATACCACCATCAAGAAGAGGAACTTGGTGGGCCTCCGGTGGCGGAGGGGGGGGGTCAAGGCACCTATGTTTAGCGCATCTCTGCGTCACGCAGTTGGGTGTTCGAATCCCGGCTGCGCTGTTTCCACCATAGTTAGTGGGTCATAATTGGCTAAGCCTCACATGGGTATAAGGGTTAGGTTGGATAAAGTATTCTGGGTTCACTAGTGTCCCCCTCTGGGTGGTCCAGGCCTCTTGGTTAAGTGAAGGGAAAGTACTCTGCTTCATTCTCCTCTGACGGCCAAGCACTGTGCTTTCCCCACCAGACCATGATGTGTGGACTAGTGAGGGCTAGTGGTCATGTGACTTGGAGGAGACACATGCTACCACTTCCTCCTTCCTGTTGATGTTCTAGAGGGGATCAAAGAGACTGACCCAGCAGTAGGACACTCATGGGATTCAGGTGGGGATAAGTGATAAAAATTAGAATAAAATAATGTTTTGACAATGCTCAAAGGTCTCAGTGAGAAGTATTATCTGAAGTTAACAGAGGGGATTTATAGACAACTTCCACAATATGAAATCCTTTCCTAAACTCTGCTACGGATGGCGTCAGGCATGGCCATAAATACCGGGATGGTATCCAGTGCTTCACTTGTGTAAGTGTCCGTGACGAGACTGTATTGGAGCAAGTGGTCCAGGCCTGGGTAGGCAACAGCGGCCGTTGGTATGCCTTTACAGGATACCAATGGAAACTGTAAAAGTCACCATGGCGACCCCTTAAAAAACTGGGAACGGGTCGAAATAAGACGACGGCACTCTGCTACAGGATCGACTGCACACGACACCTACACACACACACGCAACCCTAAGTACCTGCTAGTGTGTTGATGGACATTTATTCCAACATCAGAAAAAAAAACCGAGTTTTTTAACAAGGGCTGTGAATTAGAAGATACATTTTTTTACTCTCTCTCTCTCTATATATATATATATATATATATTCACCTCTGCTGAAAAGGATTGACCGAACTCAATGCCGACCCACTCTCAGTACAAAGGCTGGTTGTGTCCCGTCTGCGCTCCGAGCCGCTTCTCCGCACAGCGAGAGCCTCCGGGGAGTCCAATCCGGCGAGCCGCTATT
>OMLC01068861.1:17815-30422 GCA_900302585.1 Regalecus glesne
GTGTGCGCGCGACTCAATAAACTAGGTATTCACTGATTCTATTTTTTATTACCCGTGTGTCGATTAACTGATCCAATAAAATGCGGTTATGATGGTTTTAATTGAGCCTACACAAAATGACACAAGGTTCTCCTCTTGTTTGTGCAAACGCTGGAAAAAATAAGGATAGGTTTGAATCATTGTGGATTTGTGAGCTGCTTTTTTAGCTTCATGACTATAACTTCTGATCCAGCTGAACAGATTCACCTCTTTTTGTCATGACTATGTTGTTGTCCTATGCTGTATTGTTATTTTATGGATCCATGTGTCTGAATTAAAGTAGGTTTTGATCGAGTTGGTGATCAACCGCAACTATTATCAATATTGTTTATATGTACGATGGTTTTATCAACCGTTCAGCCCCTCTACTTTGTGTTATTGTTCCACAAACCGGAGCTATTCTTTCAGGTTCATTCGATGTTTCCTGACACCAAAGTTCAGTGGAACTGATGTTGACTCAAGCGTGGGTCCATACTTTTTGGCGTGTGGGGGAACAGGAAGTCGTGATCGGTAACTCCCTCTTGCTCCCTTTACAAACATTTAAACCTTTGTTGAATTCTTCTCGGAGAATTCTCTGTTGAGCTGAATTCCATATGGAGACGTGTGGATCTGTACGATCACAGGATGCTCGGTCGAATGGCAGGGATGGCAACAACACGCATTGAAACGCCTTTACCCGCCGGAAATCGAAAAGGGAACCAGGAGGAAGCGGAAGTAGACGAAGAAGACGTGTTTTTTTACGCGAAGGCGGGAAAGAAGCGAGTGAAGGCTGCAAAAAGAGCGTCTCTAGCTCGGTTGTTCTTTTAACTTGTAGACTCATCCCGGGAACTCTATTATCCATACCGGGTACGTCGTTTCTTATGAATATCAGTGGCTCTTGGATGTTCTCCAGGACGTTCCCCACGTTACTTTCCTAGTTGACGACGGTTCCGCAGTGTAGTACTTAGCTCACCTGTCTTCCAGATCTGCTCAGGAGGATGGCGGCAGAGGAACCCTCAGCAAACGGTGAGATTGACTAAGATGGATACGGCCTTAGACATGTAAGGATAGAGCACACGTTAATGATATGGTCCACTGATAAATATTGGAGCTAATCGGGTTTTCAAACTGGAAGTCTTGCGTTGCCAAGAAAGTTTAGTCAGTCGACCCGGGACACCCGTCCTGACTTCACCTGTATGAGTTAGGGGGACTTGTTTCTCTCACAACGCCGTGTACAGATGGACTGAATTGAACTTGATTCTCAATTTCCTCACCTGGGTGATTTAGCGTGCATGAAGGTGCACAGATTTGTGAACATATAATACCCCCCCAAGCACACACTGATATAATTCAAGGTTCAAGGTGTTTGTTGTCGCTCTGGTTTTACAAGTGCATTCATGAAAAACTTTGTCTGAGACACTCCATCACAGTCAAGGCAGTTTTATTAGATTACCCCATCATCACAAATTATAATGGTGCCTTAGTGGGCTTTACACTAACACAGCGATCCTGTCCTTAGACCCTCACATCAGATAAAGAACAACTTCATTGAAAAAAATAATAACAGGGAGAAAAAACAGGGATCGCTCTCCCAAGAAGGTCATGCGTGCAATGGATGATGTGTACAGAATAAAAAACATTTGCAGAATACAACACAGAGAGATGAAAATTATAATGAAATTACAAGAGATATAATAATAATCTCATTTAGATGGACTGCATATTAATGAACATTCAGAATGTAAAAAAATTTACATTTTGCCACTGCACAAAACTTTATCATATGAAGAATACATCAAATGTTCTTGAGCAAGATACCGAACCTCCGAGTGTTCAAGTCCTGAGATAGAATGGTAACCCATCCAAGGTGTCTCCCTTCTCCTCAATTAATAATCACCAGGATAGGCTCCAGTATGACTCCATGACCTGACCCTGGACAAATGGCCGATAACGAATGGATTGATGATGAACTTTGAACGGGCTACAGTACCTCAGAGGCAGAGCATGCACACCAGGGAACAACAAACCGGGTGTTGTAGGCCTGGCCCACCATGGTACACCAGGATGTGCACCCAATAGGAGTCTCCCAGGCTCCTTCCAGGTTACACACACAGAAAAAGAGGGCGTCCTTCAGCAAGAGAAAAAACCTGTGAGAAAAAAAACAGGGGTCTCAACCCAGTCCTGCAGGTACCCCATGTACTGCTGGGTCTTTAGTTCAAACAAATGCTCTTGTTGTCTAATCATAACAGATGCGTGGTTTAGTACCTGGTATTAATAAAAACAGTAGTATACAGGGGTTCCATGCACGACTGGGTTGAAAACCACCGATATAAAAGGTTTGCTTTGTGTGCCTTCAAAAAAAAGAAAGAGTCCCATTTTTGTCCCCAGATTTCTTCAGCTACTGTGTCATTTGGTTTTGTAGTGGCGACATGGCCCTCAGAGGCACAAGCAATCGTTATGTCCAAGTATGTTGTCAAACACCAACATTTTAACCAGTGGGATTCTAACCTGATAATCAGCCACCGTCGGTACTGTAGGTTCCATATCTTCGCAGCTCACTGCTCCTATACAATAGGATGGGTTGAAATGCAGCGAAATTCCAATTTCCCCTTGTGGGACTGATAAGGGAATCTTTTTTAAAAAAGTAACTAGCCTAGGTTAATAAGATTGAAGAACTGTATTTTTTTCTTTACTTTATAGATGGAATTAAAATGCATCAAAAGGAATCATGTCATTTGCTGATAGCGCACTAAGCAGATGCTTTTTATTTACCCCCATGCAGAAATCACCCTCCCTTTACCTGCACTTCAACTCGTGGCCCCTCCAATCCGACTGGTGTCTGCAGCCATCTGGAAAGCAATGAAACAGAGGGATGTGATGCAGTATGGGGTATTGGAGGAGTTTGTGTCATCAACCTGCGAGAGTGTCCCAGGATTGCTCAGCTTTAAACACCAGGGCAAGCTCATACTGGGGCTGATGGGACGGGTGAGAGCTGCTGAATTTTTTTTATTCCCTTATTGGTCCCTCATGGGGAATTTTGCAATTCTCTGCATTTAACACATCCTATTGTATAGAAGCAATGAGCAGCTACCATCTGACGCCTGGAGAGCAGTTCGAGGTTCAGTGTCTTGCTCAAAGAAACTTGGACATGCTTTTTGGAGGATCGGGTATCAAGTTCGCAACCTTCCAATCTGCAACAATATTAACCTGGATACTCCATGGTTCATATTGAGAACCAGTGGGTAATTCTTCCCTTTTCCGGAGAATTACAATTCTACTTTGTCCGAGAATTGTCTGACCCAGATGTTTCAAAGACAGTTTCTGTATATGGGATATGTTTGTTTTACTCGGTTTCCACGTCGCACGTTTCCTTGTCTTTATTTGCAGTTTATCTTGGAGCTCTGTCGTGCTCAGGAACCACCAGATCTCAATTCGCTCAGCCCGTACTTGGAGAGAATCCGTGTTCCTGCTCCTGCCCCCACTTCTTCCTCAAAGCATAAACCAGTAGGTTGTGGCAGGCATTTAGATTTAAACGGCGTCTACCATTTTGTTTTATCTCTCATGCTTTCCTTCAGCCCTTTAAATCCATCCCAGTGTTTTAGTGTGCTGCTGTTCTACTTCTTTTCCCAAATCTAATGTTACCCCGGAATAAACACAGACACTCTTAAGTTAGTGTGATTGTTGCTCCAGTCTTAAGTGTTGATATATTTGATATTAAATGTGATATTCACTCATGTCTTTTAGAAGAAGGATCCCAAAATTGAAAGGACAGTGAAACAATTCCATAACTTTATTGAGGTCCTGTTGAGCGATCCTACTGAGAGAGAACACTTCTTCAAGGTCAGTCTTCCTTTTGGGAACCACATAAGTAGAAGTGTTTCAGTCACATTCACCTCATGTTCACTAATTATCTTCTGCTTTCTCCATGATCTCATAGTAAGTTTACAGGATGATACGATGATCGGCTCCCCTTTTTTCTCTCCTGATAGAAGCAGTTTCCCATCGATTATGGTTGTAAATTCGACCAGGAGCTGGAAAAGCTGATGTGGGAGTTTCTGATCCGACTAGACCAGCTGCTTCCAGTCCCGAACCTTGCTCAGGTATGGATAGTTCCTGTCCTGGTCTACCGCGTGATTGTCTAGATTTGTGCTGTACATTTTGGGTGTACTGGGAGAAGGACGCTGAGTATGGAGCTGCCAGGACAAAGAAAATGTGGAAGACCAAAGAGGAGGTTTATGGATATGGGGAGGGAGAATATGAATGTGGCTGGTGTGATAGAAAAAGATGCATAGGACAAGAAAAGATGGACGATCCGTTGTGGCAATCCCTAATGGGAGAAGCCGAAAGTAGGAGTAGATGGTGTAAATATTGGCTAAGTTTACAAAAATATATCCAATTGGGAATGTAATGGCTTGGTAGAAAGTATTTTGTCTTTGATTTTTATCAGTGTGTATCAATGATGTATTTTGAGCTATTGACGATTAGTTTATGGTTATTGATGCACGTTTTATTTGATTGCTGCCCCTGCAATTCCAGACAGTGTCCTGGATTAGTTCTGCTCCTCCTGTTCTGGAGGAATGTGCTCGGGCAGCCACTCAGCCTCAGCTACTAAAGATCCTGATGCAGCACCAGATCCGTCTCGGCCACATGGAAACAGCTGGTAAAATAAACTAGATCGTTTACCTCTTTCAGAATTTCCCCATAAACTTTCTTCATTGCTTTTGCTTTGTAGATTGTATGACTATTATGTCCCAGTGTCAGGAAGTATGCTCAGCAATCCAGGTCAGGAAATCCCACAGAGTTAAATCAGTTTGGAGAAAGGTTTCACCACTCATCCAAGTGACTTTGTCTGTCTCCGCTGTCTGCCAGTGTCCCTCAACCTTATATAAGCACAGTTGCATGATGACTAAAACCAACGATGGTTTCATATGCAAATTGCTGACTGACCATTTGCCAAAGCTGCAATGGCCATGTGTACTGTTCACAGAGGTTTGGGGGATGGGGTTAGTTAATGGTAGTTAATGGTCACGGTAATGAAACCAATCATTCTTCCCGGTCTTCATGGTACTGCTGTTTCTAAGGTCTGAGGATACCCGCAGGCAGTCGAGACTGACGGAGTCACGTGGACGAGTGGTGAAACCTTTCTCCCGCTAAACCTCGTGTCCAGATGAACTGATTCAACTTGCTGGGACTACGCACCAGTCATTTCTCTGTGATCTTCATTATCTTTCTTCCCTGACATTTGCTAGCTAGGATCTTAGAAGTGAGCTTTGCTTAATTCCTGCCTCATTCACGTGTTGGGTGTAATTCACCGCTGGCTAATAATCTTGTGTAGGACAGGATTTCAGCAGGAGGTGGAGGATTTTTGTTGACATTGTGCATCCCTCCAAATCCTGCAGATGAAACCCACGCAACACAAATGGTGTCTATTTTTTTAAACGATCCGTTTCAAAGCTCTAACTCTTTTCCCCATGTGCTTTTCACAGCATCCCTCTCTCCAAGCTTGGGGGAGTCCATCCTGACCTCGCTTTCTCTCCCACCCTCTGGAAAAGCTCCTTCAAATCAGCCAAGCGAACCTAGAGAGCAGTCTGAGGGGGACCCCGGCGTGTCTGGTCCAGTGTCAGCGACCAGTCAGGCAGAAACCAGGGACAAGACAGTGTTAACAGAGCCAGCAATGGGGCGGCTGTCCAATGAGGATGTGCCAATCATGATTCCAGCCAATGCAAAGAAGTTAAGGGATAGCCCGCTGGTAAACCCACAAGATCTAACCAGTGAGGAATTGGAAATGCCAGGTAGCTCAGAATTTACTCCAGTCAAACTGAAGCAGGGGTCCAGACTGAACGAGGTGAGCAAGCTTCCAAATGAGAGCATCGCACCTAACAGCGGTCAAGTAATGAAACATAAGCAGACCAAGAGAAGAGAAACCGAATCTGAGGAGGAGGAGATCATGAGGATCAACATGAACAAGAAGAAAAAGCTGAACAGGTGTGTGATGGGGAGCGATGATAGCATGAGCAGTGACGAGGAGTCCAACAGAGAGAATGATGGGACCCATTCAGTCCTGGAAGGTCTGCAGCAAATCGACGATCCGGCCCTTTCTCCCATTTTGATGTCCTGTCTGCACCGGCAGCCTAAAGTCCTCATCAGCCGGCTCACACTGAGTCCGGGCTGTGATAGCGGGGAAAGCAAAGAGGAGAATTTGCAGCTCCAGGACAAAACCAGGGGGACGCCTGTGATGAGAAGAAACATGAGAGTGAACCTCAAGAGGCTTGAGTTGGAAGTGGCTAACATAGAAGACAAAGAGTAAGAGATGTTTGAATACACAGGCTTGGTAAAACGTCGAGTCCATCTTTACACTGCAGTAGGGAGGTTCTGAGTTCTGGAAAAGAGTTTTTTTTTTTTTAAAGAATATCTACCGTTAAGTTGTCAGTCTATAAAATAGTCGTACATCTGGCAGACAGGCTTCACTTGGAGCCGAAATGCACTGGATGCACTAAATGTTTGACTTTTCTCTGCGCTTCGCTTGCAAGCGATTTTAATCTTTTGACAGCAATTCATCATCTTCTGCCTGTGGCCCATTCGTACAGTACACTGTTGTTGAAGACGTGTAGAACAGAAAAGTTTGTAGCCTTCCGAAATGACCTGTTTTGTTAGCAGCCTTGCAGTGTTTCCTGTTGCACAGCATTATTTAGATAGTGTTAATGGAGGTCCTTCTTACTGCTTTCTGTAGCCTCCTTGATGTGGTGCATTGTTCCTTGTAGCTGTTGCTTAAACTAGGCTGTTGGTGTGTCTAGTCTCAGAAACCATGCCAATAAACATCTGCTTATCAACCGTTTACGTTCCAAAATGGCATATCTTGAGCAAAAAAACGTCAAGATGGTTTGCAAGCACCACTTGACTTTTCAATGCAATCCGATGGAACAATTGGTTAAGGCCTCCAAAAAGCCGTGATGAGACAACGGAAAGCTTGCACAAAGCCAACAAGAAGATTAGGTGAAGTCTCACGTTTCTCAGCACCGAAACAATCACTCGAGGTTTTCTCTGTTGTGATGCCTGATGATGTTTTCATGAGGTCTGGCTTCATAAATGGGAACTCCTCATTTGAGGCGTGTAGATTCTAGATGAGAATGTTGTTTGGGCAGCACGCTTGGCCGGCCGTTAGCACTGTAAGCTACCAGAGAACCTTGTGGCTTTCTTCTTCTTCTTCATGTGTCTTGGGAGAGCTGCCCTGTCTGGTAATATGCGGTTTTATGACGTGATATTTACATTCTTCTGATGGAGATTAATTTGTAGTTTTTCTCGCTATATTTGGATTGTCCTGTTTTGCGGGACGGTGTGTCGTGACTGAGCCCGTCTCCTCAAAGTAGAGCTGGACTGTCGCGCTGCGGGTCCTTACGGGGTCTGTGTTCAAACAGCCACACTCACAGTAGTGTGCGTCGTCAAGCTAGATTACCAATAAAGTTGTGTCATTTGAGCCGCCCCTCATCTGATGTGAAAAGTTAGCCCCGAGTTAATGGCCTGAATGAAATGAGCTTAACGCCAGCTGAGGTGTTCTTGCTGTGTCTACATATACGTTATGTCATATTGTCCGGCAGGAACCACCTCGTGTCGCCAGGTCAAGGTTCCCCACTTCACAGAAGGAGTGCAGGTGAGTTTTTTTTGTGGAAAACAACATCACAGTCGTTAAAAAACACTTCCGACTGCATAAGCGTTGAAGCCTCCCGATCCTGTCCAACGCCTGTGTTCTCTCCTTCTTCCTCAGAGACCATCCCCAAGACAGGAAACGCTGAAGACTTCATATGTGACTCGGAGGACGAGGCCACAAAGAACTTCAAAAGCAGGGTAGGTGTCCCGCAGGTCCGAGCCCACTTCCAAGTCCAAACCGGCCGAAACCCGCTCGGCAGCAACACGTCCGGTTATGTGCAGAACTTCAGCCAGGGTCTTGTCTCTCTTGTCTTTCCCTCAGCTGTTTGTGAAACGTTACTACAAGACCAAGCACAACACCTACGTGCCCACGCTGAGGGAGTTCCTGAAGCCATGGATGGTCAGCAGGAATCTGCTCTCGCCGGGGATTAGACACGCGTGTCCACAGGGAGGGAAGGCAAAACGGACCAACAGCCAAAAGACGAACTTTGGAGTTTGAGTCTTTCCCCCAAGACACCTGAAGCACCGACAGCGTCTACTCAGCCGGGACTCTGCGGTACCGGCCTCTTCCTAGCGGAAGTTGGCTGGTCAAACGGTGCGTGAATATTCATCATAATCAGTATGGGATATTTTATACACTTTATACCTTTTTCAGCTTTTCTAGTTTTGGTTACTCCTATTGGGAAATCACTGCCACCGGATCCACATATTCAGATATTTGGTACGTGTTCAGGTGATAATCATTGAAGGACTGCAATGAGTAGAACTATGATGAAGACTATCGACACCTACAACATTTCTTCTTCTGGGTTCCTTCGCAAAAGATGTCGATTTTTAACAAGATAACAACTGGCTCGCTTTTGTATTAGAAATTATTAACGCAAGAATGTTTAGAATAAATAAAAGATTTAAGATTTATCAATGACGGTCAAATTCTACACGTTATTGTTCGAAGACCGCTTCTCATCTTATCCACGTCCGTGACGTCTGTTTCTGTGGTCATGATACAAGATGTCTTCAGGGATGTGACGGTTAGCAGGCCCGTGGACCAACCAGAGGACAGAGGGCTGAACAGCTGAGCTCCGTAACCACGTCGACCGTAAGACCAACGTCACGGTGGGATCTGAGAGAGTTCTACAGCTTTAAGCATTGTAAAACTCAAGTTACTTACCTGGGGCCACGGTAGCTCAGAGAGAACGAGTCCTTTGGGGACCAGAAGCCAGAGGCTACAGGTTCAAACCCACCATAGGCCATCAGGAAGGGCATCCGGCCTCAGTCCCTCACTCCTGCCCGGGGGATGGACTGGTGTCCTGTCCAGGGTGTCTCCCTGCCTCCCACCCAGTGAGTGTTGGGATGGGCTCCAGCACATCCCCGACCCAATAAGCAGTCGATGATACACAAGTTATTTAAAAACACGTGTGCTCATCGAAAATAACCGAAGTGTGTTTAGTGGATTCTACGTTTACATGAGGACTGGAATGGTGAGCAGCACCGGCACAAGATGGCTGGCGATGAGCTGAAGTGGGATGTTGGGTCGTCTGCTGTGCAAAAGGCCGGTCAACATCGGGCAATTAAACACTGACGTCAAGAAAACGGCATTCAGCGTTCGAATCTGGTCCTTGAATTTTACTCTGAAACACACAAGTGGATATTTTTCTCGATTCTGGTTTGAAACGGATCACAGTGATCAGGTCAAATAAAGCCACTAACAGTCGGCCCCGTGTGCTCTGCCGCCCACTGCTCCTATAGAACCGGATGGGTTGAATGCAGAGGACACATTTCATTGTAGGAACACAACAATGGGCAAATAAAGTGGCTTTCCTTTGTCCTGGGCAGCCTGTTGTGGAGAAGGCACAGTCTCTCCGTCTGTGATCAGCGGGTGTACACATGCCAGAAATGAGCTCATACCCTGGTTTGGCTTTATGTCCAAGAGGTGCATGTAAACTAAAGCCCTTCACTTTAGCCTCCTCAGGGACAACAGGAATGATGTCCAAACTTGAATGAAAGACACCGAGGATTTTGGTCCCACTCGGAAGCTTCACAGTCGACAGTTGATCCCCCCCGTGACGGTGATAGTCTCGCCAGTGATGTAAGAGGCGTCCTCTGAACACAGGAAAGCGATCACGCCGCCGATCTCCTCCGGCTCCCCAATCCTGCATGGATCAAAACCAGGAGAGTTCACGATTCACGTGGTCACCCCGCATGACTTTCAACAAACCAAACTGACACTGATGCGCTGGATGCGCGTGTGTGTGTGTGTGTGTGTGACACCACAGGGGGGGGAAGAAACCTGACGAGCACACCGGCGAGGAGTCGCCCGACCGAGAAGCTCACCTCTTGATGCTGAGCTGTTTCGCCACCTCTCCCATGACATCTTCATCCTGCCATATCTGAGCAAGAAAACATCACAGTGTCATCGACCGAGCGGCGAGACCTCTCGGGTCATTCACGGCTTGGCAACATAAGACTGAGAGCTCCGTCTCACATGTCATGATTAGTCCACACTTGACTGAGGGGGGGACATGGACTCGGATGTAGCTCGGGGAATAAAGGCCAGTTGCCCTTCCTGACACCCACTGTGGGTTCAAACCCGCGTGCTCTACCACTTAAGACACTGCGGCCCCCACATTAGAAAATTAAAGGGTTGCACATAAAATGGTGCTGTTTTCCCACGAGTGGTGTTGGATAAACACTCTGAAGATTTCTTCCTTTTCCTGGAAAGCCCTCGGTCACACAGTGAATCTGCACTTCAGTCAAGATGGATGCTAACCCGTCCTATCCCCACACATGCTCGGTAAAATGGGTGGAACACATTGTTCTGAAGTGTTGCCATTTTCCAACTATGGCTCTGAGTTGCACAACATGCACTTACTTTTGTTTTCTGTTGTTACCTCCTCTCAGCATAAGGGATGGAAAAGGGAGCAATGTTTGGCTACCAGGATGCAAAGGCATCATCTTTGCAGATGAAATGCATGTCCGGAATGCACACGTGGAATTTCATTGTAGGCACGTTGGATGTGTTGTGTCAAACAATGGGTGTGCAACTGCTATTGTGTGAGGGACCGTTTTGCACTGCCACAATTGCAGGAAATTGCTGTGCCGTGCTCGGGTTTGATTTCCAGCCATTTTAAATCTGCAGACCACACTAAAGGAGATCTGGCCAAAGAGGCAGTTTGAGTTGAGGTTATTGTCAGAAGAGGGATGGGCAGTTTAGTTGCAGCCTAACAGAAATTATGCAAAATCCGACCCCCCCCCCATATTTCTTAATGACAGGATTTTATGTAGGTTTTGTGTGGAAATCCTCACCGCGGTACTGAAACGGGTCTTGATGACTCCTGGAGCCACACAGTTGACTCTGATGTTACTGTGAGCCAGTTCAGGAGCCAGTGCCCTGGTCAGTCCCAGCAAAGCTGTCTTACTCACACTGTATGGACCCAACCCCTGTGGAAACACCAACCACACATCCATGTAAGGAAACACACGCACATCAAGATATTTTGCACTGGACAACCAAACCCTGAAAATAACCTAAATCCAACAGAGCCACTAATGATGCCATCAGCTGCAGCTCTGTTTATCCTGCTACGCTTCCATCAGAGCACCAAGACCAATCTGTCACGTTTTTAACATTTACATGGTTTACAAGCAGCAGATGTCAGCTAGCTAGTCTTCAGTTGGTCTTTAAAAGTTGAAGCTCTATTTCTCCATGCAGCTGATAATGACCAAACCCTCAGAAATACTGCACTCAAACCAAATCACTGTAAGTAGAAGATGTTCACACACAAAGCTGATTTGGGGGACTTTAAGGCAGAGAGGGTTGTGTAGGCTCTGCACTGTAATGTTCACCGGATTAACTCCATGGGGGGAAAGGAAGTTCCTCCACACCACTTCCTGTTTTTACTTTCAGCTCCCTGCCACCTGGGTGCAGCTGTTCAGCATCACCACTAGGTGGTACTACACAGCATACAAGAGAAACCAACACTGATTCCAATACACTGTATTCATCTTTTTTGATGTTAAACATTTTGAATTTAGGTCCAAATGATGATTCAAATCATTCGGATACTTTAACAGTTGAGGGAATTCTTCTGTGCTGTGTCTAGTATCTCTTATCTATTTCTCTTTTTTTAACCTTTTTTCTTTTTAATCACTTGCTAACCTGCATCGGTTGGTATCCGGCCAAAGAGGACACGAACACGACACTTCCTCCTCTGAAAGAAAAGGTCAGATGATTAGGTCCATGTGCAATTCACTTGGACACATCCAAAAGATGGGTTTCTGTGGAAACACCCTGGAAAAGCTGATATTACTGTCTGAGATCCCCCTTTTTTAATCAATTTCATCTTTTTTTGGTCTCTTACCCTCTTTTCTCAATGTGTGGCACCACCAGCTTGGTCAGAAGGAACGCTGACTTCACATTCACGTCCAGGATCTAGAAAGAAGTGATGGGAACAGAACCGGGTCATGTCTTTTATTGACTCTTCTGGAATTAACATCCACGTGTTAAACAGACAGAGTGTATTTAAGATCCCAGTCTGGACAGCATTCATTATTCTGGATAACAGCAGATGTCAAAGTTAGAGAAATGACTTGACCTAATGAGTTTAGCATCTAGATCCACTTTTCTGAGATCTCGTGCAGCTTGGGCAGACTTTTTGGAAGGAGGGCTCTAGTTTGTACCTTGTCCCACACAGCCTCCGTGGAGTCCATGATGTTCCCAAAGAACGGGTTGACAGCTGCGTTGGACACCAGGATGTCCACACCTCCACACTGCTCCAAAGTCTGTGCCCAACACCAGAGAATCTGACAGTTATGATCCCACCTCCCCGACAACCAAGCAACACTCGATAACACCAACATGCTCTCTGAATGAATTGGGGATCAAACCACCAATCATCTGACCACCAGACGACCGGCCTACCTCCTGGGCCATGCCCCCCCCCCC
>OMLC01068896.1:11332-22578 GCA_900302585.1 Regalecus glesne
GGGGGGTGCAGCTGTTGGTCTTGCACAACCCCTTTGTGGTTTTCTGTAGCAGGCACTGTTGGGGGACCGCATATTTGGCTATTCACGGACATTAGTGGGGGCCAGTCTGTCCTGAGGAAGGTTGCCATCAAGTGGGTGTATTCTGCTACTTGGGTATATGCTTGGTGTGTGCAGCCAGATGAGGTGTCTAGCTGGTGGCGGTGCAGCAGGTCTCCCCCCTATAGCAGAGATGGATTGGCATGAGGTCCCCCTGCATGCCTGCTGAGTGGGTGGTCTCAGTGGTGCATCAGTTAGTCAATTGCAAGGCCTGCCTTTAGGCCGGCTGTCTGGGCTCGACATCCGCCGCTTAGGTCCCACACCTGCGGGTGTGACCTGCAACTGTGGGTTAGTGGTGGGGGTGCACCCTCGAGGGCACACGGCCGCCTTGCACTTTTGAGGACTGGTTTGTGCTCGTCGAGGGAGTGTGTGGCTATTTCTCTGCGGGCTCCTGGCCCCGCTGTAGGCTCAGTGTTCCTCTGGGGCTGTCGTGCTTTAGGGCTCCAGCTGCTCTCGTGATCGAGGGGTTTCGAACAGCTGTGGAGCCGGTGAGTGGCTGCAGGGCCTTTGCTGCTATTCAGGGGCACTACAATGAATTGTGGACACCAGAATTCATAGGGATTAATCCCCATCCACTCCCAATTGGACAGGTCATATTCACATAAAGACTGCAAGCATCTGCCTCGCACATTCCTGGAACACTCTCCAGATAATATACTTTGAGCAGCACTTTCTCACCCTTTTCTTTGTCTTCTCCTTCATCTCTATAACGGTTATCCTCAACTGATATCACTGGGGTTGACAGAATTGGGCTTTTTGAGCGTCAGCGTGTGTTTTCATGTCCTGGGACCACGGCTGGATGCCCTTCCTGACACGAAGCGCTGAGTTCGAACCTACAGCCTCGGGTTTGTTAGTTATCAAAACGTACATTCTACCCCTGAGCTACATCATTTCAAAAAACCTATATTGTGGGTTTGTATGTGCTTTTTAGTTCAAACCAAGAAATATAACCCATTCATAGCTTATGAAATAGACTCGTGAAATATTTTTTTTAAATCCTCTTCACTTGATTGTGGAAAAGACCTTCTTGTTCATAAATCCAGAACCGACTCTGTTGAAGTCACATCCAGGAAATATCTAACTACAGTTGGTACAAACTAGCTCTAACTCTTGGTAGTGCTCCTGTATGGCTTTTACTTGAGAGGCAGATAGTAGTTATCCAAAAATGTTCTTAAGTGGGTTGACTATTATGGGCTTTAAATCCTCAGCACACTTTATCCACAGACTTCCTGTGCACGCACACACAAAAACTCTCAAGCTATCTGTACGGGAATGAATGAAAACATGACACATGCTTAAATAGTTTTCCCTTTCCTGGCACAATGGGTTTTCCTCCACCTCCTCCTCCTCCTCTCACATTCACAGACGCCCCTCACTCAGATCAGACACTCATGGGAATTGACTCACGGAGACACTTCCTCTGTTGGGGGTTCCCTCCTGTCCGCTGCATCATCTCCCCCTGGGCCATAGGTCATCAGGACCACTGCCTTGACAGCTGCAACTGCCTTCAGGGGAGTCAAGAGAGGATTTTCTCAAAAGCTACCCTGTCAGGAAAGTGACACAGCATAATGTTAGAACTCAGTATGTGTTTTCCCTCATTGCCCTCCA
Source organism: Regalecus glesne (assembly GCA_900302585.1). Lineage (NCBI taxonomy): Eukaryota > Metazoa > Chordata > Actinopteri > Lampriformes > Regalecidae > Regalecus > Regalecus glesne. Next base: position 13,037 of record OMLC01068896.1, read on the forward strand.
GGGAGAAGAACTTGAGCTGATTTGGCTGGACAGTAAACTTCCAGGCCCCCTCAACATCACCCACACTCACATCTGAATTAGCCATTTCTGAAATGACCGCCTTGGAAAAATCTCCAGCCCCCTGCCTCTTAAGCCTTATAACTTCCCACTATTTATTTTCCGGTAAGAACGCAGATTAAAGTGAAATAAAGCTCAAATAAAACCATCTTTAATTGATGCCTTAAGTCGAAACCTCTGATTTGTTCATTCTTATTTATTGCAACTTAGCATGAGATGGTTCATTGGAGATGTGAAATAGTGCTGAGTGACTCAGGCGTAGAGTCTATCTAAACGGTATGCTTACCATGATGAAATGTTTTATCTATTTGTCATTACACACACATACAATTAAATGTATCTTCTGTATTAACCCATCCTATTGTATAGGAGCAGTGAGCGCAGCCACAGTGCCTGGGGAGCACTTAGAGGTTCAGCATCTTGCTCAAGGACACTTCGACACGTTCTCTGCAGAGACCGGGAATCGAACCACCAATCCTCCGACTACTAGAAAGTCGGCTTACCTCTCCTGAGCTATGCTGCCCTGTGTGTCACAGATTTTCATAGAGCAAACTTCCTTCAATATGAGGGATCTATCAAAACATCTCCATCCTAGTGTGGGTCTATATGAAAAGTAACACAGGGAACATGAAGCTATATGCTCCTGTCCTGGGCTTTGGCCTGGCCTCAAAGGGGCGGCGTAGCTCAGTGGTAGAGTGGCCGTCTGGGATCTGCAAGGATGCAGGTTCAATTTCCGGTCCTGTAGAAAGCATGTCGAGGTGTCCTTGAGCAAGACACTAAACCTCTAACTGTTCCTCGAGCACCATATGACGGCAACTCACTGCTCCAATATATTAGGATGGATTAAAAGGCAAATAAAATGCTAATCTCCCCTTGTGGGACTGTTAAGGGATCTTTTTTTTTTAAAAACAGCCTATTTCCAGCATGCTTTTAACTGCACCTCCACTTATCTGACACCCAACAACCAATAGTTTATATGCCCCTGCCTGTTTCCAAACCACTTCACGACGACAAGCTTGTTAGCACAGCATAGATGAGGAACGTCACAAGAGGACTTGACCTCTCGTCAATCCTCCCATGAAATCACTTTTCATTTGCAAATGGATTATAATGCAGTCAATACAAAATCAAGCAATTAACTGTGTCAAAGAGATCATGTCAATATTCAGTCTGCGACAGTCTCGCATTAGATGATGGAAAAACTGCTGTTTGGACCCCTGTTTCCATAGCTCTGCTCCCAGATCACACAGATTTTAAAATACTTTGTCCCCTGTGAGATACACCAATAACTAAAAGCTACAGTTTGCTGCCAAAGGAGGCTTGGTTTCTAATTTGGATTGGGCTGTTGCAAAAACTCAACAGTTGATAAGACTGAGAAGTTGGGCTGAAATGACTGCCTTTTAATAAAGGCAGATGGACCATGTTGAGAGTTATTGTAATAAGATATTCCACAGCTGCCTGGCAGCGCTGGAACATCTGCTCAGAAAAAAGGCAGAAAAAACATGCAAAGTTGTTAGCATCTGGCAGACCAAGGCTTAAGAGTTGAAAAAACATGTAAACTTGTTAGCATCTGGCAGAGCAAGGTTTAAGAGTACGTATTCTGACTTAACCTGAGACTTCTCTAAGATATTGGCAACCTAGGCGGCTGCCTGGTGCACCACCTGAAAGGGTCCACTCACCCTTGTATATATATTGGGGGGGCTGTTCGATCTATATGTATTTCAAGTCATTGTAAAAATAAAATGAATGGGATCAGTCTTAAGGCTTATTTATTTCTTATGAGTGATTTGATGAGATCTATCTGCTGGGGATGGGCCAGGGATCAAACCATCAATGTTGTGATTACTAGATGACCAACCTACCTCCAGAGATGTGCTACCTCAGGATCCAGTTCTAAAGATTGTTGTAGAGGTTGTAAAGCTTAGTTCCTCTTGCAGACACATCAGGAATTTCTCCCCAGGTGCTTTAGCAGCCCATTGCTCCTATATGATAACATGGATTACATGCAGAGGACAAATATCATTGTAAGAATACGATGACCAAATAAAGTGGCTTTCCTTTCCTTTCATGATAGCATGCAGTCCGTTTTACAAGTCATGATTAGTCACCACATTGTGGGGGTGGACACATACTTAGATTGAGCCTCGAGAATTAAGGCCAGATGGCCTTTTTGATGCCCTGCTGTGGGTTTGAACCCACAGCCTCTGGCTCATCAGCTCACTGGCAGAGCCAGTGAGCTACCGCAGCTCTAAAACCTCCAATAAGGAAGGCATAAATGCATTGGCTGGGTCTCAAGATAGAAAAATAAGAAGCTTTATTCATTTGTCAATATATTTTCTTTGCAATTAATTCCGTCTATTGTATAGGAGCAGTGAGCAGCTACAGCGCCGGGGGATCGACTCCACTTCTTTTTCCTATTGCCTTGCTCAGGGGCACAGGCAGGAGTATTGACCCTAACATGCAGCATGTTTTTTTATGGTGAGAGGAAACTGGCGCACCCAGCGGAAATCCACAGAGACATGAGGAGAACATGCAAAATCCACACAGAAAGATCCTGGGAGCGGATTTGAACCCAGGACCTTCTTGTTGTAAGGCAACAGTGCTGACGGCTGTGCCACCATGTCCTTTGGATATGACCTTTCTCACCTGCGTTCTTACTAAAACATGAATGAGCCAATGTCGGTAGTAATTTTTCCTAGTCAGCAACACCAGCAACATTGACATGTGGTGTTGAACTCACAGAGAGCCTCAAAATGACTTTGAGCTGTGTGGTGCCAATACTACACACATATAGAGTTTTTCAAATTATTATCACTATTAATACTTACAAGTATTGCACACGAACCACATATACCAGAGTTCACCGATCAGTACAGTACAGTCTGTTTTACAGGGAATTTGTCTGTTCTCCTCCTTACCTCATCTTTTCCAGCTCACATCCCACCAAGGCCATTCCTCCAATTATTTAGTGTTGACCTTGCTACACCAACTGAACTTATCATACATTCATCTGTTGTGAACTTTATGCATTAATCAATGCAATATAGTCTAGAGCTAAATATGGTGTCGGTCATCCATGGTCAATCATTTAACGTAAACATCATATACGATCTTGTGGTATACAAATTGCCTTCATGACAGGAAAAACCCTCCAGACACAACAAATACAAGATACCGGGGCATCTGGGAACACTTTGGTCTCATAATAAATACATGATCAGAGCTTACACTTCAGCAAGAACAGACATCTCACAAACATCAACAAGACGTTTAGGGGGATGAGGGGAGGAATCAAAACACGTTCTGGCTTTCCACGAGAGACCCCAACACAGCTGTGCTCTCCATGTGGCCCTTCCATCGAAAGGCGATGTCGTTTTTAAGCCCTAGTAGAAAGTAGACTTTCAGAGCCTCTCACGCTTTATAGTATGGGTATAATGTGTACAGGGGTTTACACAAGTGCTGGAAGTGGGGAAAGATTAGCACCGGTATTCCACTTTTTTCACATTTTAGCATGTTTATCGGCCGCTATCAGCAAATCATAATTACATTCTGAAGTTCAACAGTGAATGGAGGATGCCAAACTTACATTGTTAACGTCGTGGTTAGGTTAGCCGCGATGGCGGTAGCTGCAGGTGGATTAGCTGATGCTAATACAACATCAGCAGGATCTTCGCTGCTAAGAGTGGTGCTAACGTTAGCTTGCTGCTACTGGACATCCTGGCACGGGTTTAGTATCATAGACTTGGACTTTGATTTGAATTCTGTGTCATTTAAATGACCTTGTCTCCTTTTTGCTCTCCTTTTGGAGACTGTTAAACAGCGACCGACTGAGAAAAAATGGAAGGTGAGAGCAGGAACAAGTGAGAACAAGTGAGTCGCGTAGTGTCTTATGGGTAATGAAGTTTATTTAGCCACGAAGAGCAAATTATTAAGTGTGGGCAGAAGAGTAAAAAGTCATAGTACAATGAACGAGTTAAATGTAGAAATATAGAAATATAGCTTGTTTTATAGTTTTCTGACTCACCCAACAAAATAGAACTTGGTTCAGGAAGTAGAGCAGGTCATCTGGTAATCAGAAGCTTGGTGGTTTTATCCCCAGTTCCTTCAGAAAGTGTGTTGAAGTGTCCTTGAGCAAGACACTGAACCCCTAACCGCTCCCCATGGGCCTCAGTTGCTCAATGCTCATATATAACGAGCCCAAAGTCATCTTGGACTCCATGGCACTGGATCCTGACCCAAATCTGTCAAGGACTGTGTGATGGATGTCTGTCTGTACACCAGTGCCCCTAGGTTAACCAAAGTCATGCACAAGCATCTTCTATGAAGGGAATCCAATGGAGAGGACAGTCATAGTCAATTCGAGTGACCGGCGATGATGAAACCCCACGCCCTTCAACCCTTATCCCCTCCACCCTAACTCGTTCACACCCAAAGGAGTCCGATTCTGCAGGGGAGTCCCACTTTGAGCACTGATTTATAAGTGACCAAGTGAGTGACTCTGGACGAGGAGTCCGTGTGATAAAATAACATGCTAATGAGGCTAATTTATAACCCGGGCCATTAATATTAGGTCTCAGCATGCGTTGCCGTAACCTTTCAAGGAGATAAATAACCAAGATGTATTAAAGCGTTATAACTTTGCAGGAGATGTGTATCATCAAGATCACAATCAAGTGTGAGACAATTTCTCTTTAATTCATGATAATCACTTTATGGAAGGTGGTGCAACAGGCCATGCTGATGGAAGTGTCTGGAGAGACTAGTCAATCTTATCTCTTTCTATTTTACGTCCAGTCTGCGGGGGCATTTGAGACGCTTCGTATTACAGGGGCATATAAGGACAGGGGTTCCTCCAGAGGAAGTGTTCACAAATGAAGCCCCTGTTTTCACAAGATGGACTTGATGAATTGTTGCCCTGCCTGACCCCGCATTGCAGTCATCTTAACACATCCAAAGCAGAGCTTTGCTCTATTGTTGCCTTTGGCACTTGTATCTCTGGAAACTACTGTCCACATGCTGAATCTTTGCCCTTTCAACAGTCCCCTCCTTCCAAGTCCGAAGGGGCTGCTTGATTCCCTCGTCATAGTGTTCGTTGGCAGGATATGAATCAAAGCCTTATAGGTGAATCTGAAGGCCAAACCTTTTGTGAGCAATAGCTGCTGAAGTCTGCAGGACCTTCTCTCTGTGTTGTTTGCTAGCTAGAGCTCTGTGTGTAGTACCATCACAAGGCCATTGTATTCCTCCAATGAAATAAGTCCTCCGCATTCAACCCATCCTCTCGTATAGGAGCAGTGAGTTGCAGCGTCCGGTTCAGTGTCTTGCTCAAGGGCACGTCAACCTGCTTTCTGAATCAGGGATCAAACCAGCGAGATCCCGGTTACTAGATGACCCACACGACCTCCTGAGCCGGGCCACCTCTGTACCATATCAATGGGTGTTGAAGCATGGGGTCCTTGGCCTATGTATGTCCATGTGTATGTGGTTATAAGACCTCCTGACGGGCAGCCCCCAGACGGAGGGAGCAGGTACCAGCCACTCATCTGCCACACCTCTCAGACAGGGACAGGACATGGTTGCTGCCCTCGTCCCTTACTCTACGGTCTATTCACACATGGCCGTGTTGCCAGATAGAACAGCGTGGTGACATTTGCAGATGACACCACGCTAATAAGCAGCAATGGAGATGCTCATAGGGGGCATAAAGGAGATCCGTGTTGATTTCAGGGAGTCCTGAACAGTTCAGACACCAGCTTATATCAACAGTGTCCCTGTTGAAATTAGGAAAAACTTCAGATTTCAGCCATTCAGATCTCAGACTCCCTGCCCTGGTCTCTAAACACCAGTTGTGTTGCGAGCAAGGCCCAACGGAGACTCTGACTTTAATTTTCTAAGACATCTTAGAAAGAATGTCCACAAAAGCCCTAGTCAGCTTCTGCCAGACCACCACGGAGAGCATCCTTACTGGAAGCATGCAGGTGGGGTTTGGCAACCTGACTGAAGAGGATCATAAACAACTGGAAAGAAACGGCTTCAGAAATCCCAGGAACAGCCCTGCCAACTTCAGGACATGCACACCACCCACCGCAGGAGGAAGGCCCTGAGTTTGATGGAGGACAGCAGCCTCCCAGCACATGGGCTGCTCTCACTCCTCCCCTCAGGAAGGCGTGCAGAGCATCAGAGCTCCGACCAGCAGCCCCAAAGATGGCTTTCACCCCCCAGGAGATCGAAATAACAAACAGCAAGCACCTCGCATCACGTTCACTGATCCATTATCTTCTGATTCCTACTGATCCTGTTTATTATCAGTGATCTTTTGCTAGTATGCAGCAGTGAGGGCTCATTGCGTTAGAGGCTATGTGGTACTGTTTCAATCCACGTGACGATAAAGTGAAGCTCAAACTTGAACTTGACTTCTTGACACAAGTGGAAATGGATTTGACATGATTTAGTGTTACTGTGTCTGTAGGGAGGGGTAAGGGGGTCCACGGTGGACCCTGCACCTACCCTCACTGCAGGGGGCGTGAGAGAGAGATGTGCGTCCCCCTTTAGAAATCAGCTTCACGTCACATCACAGTTTCAGCCCCCGGTCCCTGTAACCAACACATGGTAGGTACTGACGTCATGCGAGTGGTCACCCCCAGAGGGTCAGGATCAGCTCCCACACAGACGGCTTTTGAAGTGTCGCTCCGCAGCATACTTACCCTGACCCTGCACCCGCCAAGGGAACCCGAGCTTCACACCACAGGGAGGGTTATAGTCCAATAAATCAAACTTGTTTGTCTTCATGCTGTCTCCTGACCAGTCCTCTCACCCAGACGCCCAGCAGAGAGGAGGACGAGAGTCTTTATCTATTAGCCAGACTTACAGTGAAATGCATTTAACCCATCCTGGTGTGTAGGACCCCCGAGCAGCTGCAGGGCCAGGGAGCAATGAGGGGTTCAGCGTCTTGCTCAAAGGCACTCTGGCACATTTTCTGAAGGGGGACTGAGGGTCGAAACCACCAGTCAGTCGTCTGATGAGTAGATGAGTCCCCCCTCTCTCTCCTGAGCTACACGCTGCCCCTGAACAAACGTCTACTGTCAACAGGATGTTTCAGATTGAATAAAGAATGAGGATTTGTAAGCTTCTCGGCTGTGTTCTGCTCATCTGGAGGACGCCTGACGCCGTGGGGAGGGTCTGGCTCATCCCGAGCAGAGCCCCACCATGTCTTCGTGATATACGGGAAGTTTCCACATATGTTTTCTTGTTGCCCTGCGGACATGATTTCTATCATTTGGCCTGAAGCCAACAGTTCTCACGCCAGTATTTTTATGGCCCTCCTAAAAGCCCGAATAAAGTTTTACTTCCCAGTCCCTTGTGGTCACTTTTCTATACCGAGATCGTTTATTTTGTGTGCCGTCCAATGCCAGTGCAGGGTTCCCTTCTGTCATCATGGCACAACCCCCCTCTTTAAGAGCCGTGCAAGACCGCACCGCAGATCAAGACATGTGACAAATGGCCACGGATGAGTTGTAGACTGTTTCATGAAAACTGCAATGAAACGGTCCTCGAACGTCAACTCCGCCGAATATCAGAAGAACAATAAACCCATCCAGGCTCACTGGAACCTCCATGTGTAATGCCTGACATATCGACGGAGCCGATCCCCCAGCATCACATGGCGGGTAATGACATGGGGGCTGTCCTGCTGGAGCACAGGGGCGATTGAGAGCTGATGGTACGTTACAGACGCTCCCAGTTCCTCTGATTCTGGGATGGACATCAAAGCGTTTGGGGAGACTGTTGAGAGAAGCCTGATCTTATGAGAAGGAGAAGTTAATGACTTCAATCCACTCCCGGCTAGATTTACCATCCATATGGTACGAATTTGACATTGAGTCTTGTTCTCCACGATGTGAGTGGCATCTGTAGGAAGAAAGATGGCCGCCACAATCACGATGCTATTAGCCCCCTGAAGTAACACGGCAGTGTGTTGTCTTCGGTCCATCCATCCATTGTCAACCGCTTATCCCAAGCCGGGTCATGGAGTTATCAGTTCCAGAAGTGGACCCCAAACGTCCCACTCCCTGGCCACGTCCACCAGTTCTGACTGGGGATCCTGAGCCGTTCCCTGGCCAGCGTGGAGACAAATCCCTCCATCCGCTGCTCGGTCCTGCAGCTGCTCACTGCTCCAATACAAAAGGATGGTTAAATGCAGAGGACATATTTCATTGTAGCCTACAATGACTAAATAAAACAGCCCTCCTCCTCCTCTTCTCTTCCTCTTCTTCCTCTTCTTCTTCTTCTTCTTCTTCTTCGTCTTCTTCTTCTTCTTCTTCTTCTTCTTCTTCTTCTTCTTCTTCTTCTTCTTCTTCTTCTTCTACTACTTCTACTACTTCTTCTGCTTCTTCTACTACTACTTCTTCTTCTACTACTACTTCTTCTTCTACTACTACTTCTTCTTCTACTACTACTTCTTCTACTACATCTTCGTCTTCTTGTTCTTCTACTACTCCTTCTTCTACTACTTCTTCTTCATCGTCTTCTTCTTCTTCTTCTTCTGCCATTACAATTTAAGCAGATGAAAAGTGACATTACTGGGAAATGACTGACCCGACACAGTTAAAACACAAACAACTGGAAATCATTGTCCGTGCCACACCAGATCTCTCCCGATGACCACAGTAGATGGATTCTCACACACAGCAGTCAGATCTGGACTAAGGGGGGAGCACGATGTCCTCAAGGGGCTCCGTACCATCCCTGCTCCCCATCGCGTTGGAGAGGGAGTTTATCAGCTGCCATGGTTTCCCCTCAGCTGTGAGAGATGTTGTATACACATCAATCATCTTCCAGTTTATCTAGAAGCATCCGAATGAGCCTCGAAGCCTCCTTTGACAACACAGTGCTGGTAACAGCTGATGTCAGCAGGCCCAACTCAGCAGAGGAGGAGAGAGAGGAGAGGACAAGAGAAGGGAGAGGAGGAGAGAGGGGAGAGGAGGAGAGAGGGGAGAGGAGGAGAGAAAGGATAGGAGGAGAGAGGAGGAAAGGAAGAGAGAGAGGAGAGGACAAAAGAAGAGAGAGGAGGAGAGCAGGAGAGAAGGGAGATGACAAGAGAAGGGAGAGGAGGAGAGAGGGGAGAAGGGAGATCTCAGCATGCAAGCCTCATGACGGCCTGCGACACTGAGTAAGGGGACAAGTGGAACCAAAGGCCAGCATGGGGGCAGTTTAAAGCCAGCACAGCTCTGACACAGCCTGTTTGTAACACTTCCCACAGGGCGGCCACAGATGCACGCCCGGCCGTCAGCAGACCCTCAGAGAGGCCAGCAGACAGAGCCCAGACAGGGTGACGTCAGGACTCCATCAGACCGGGTTCAGCCACAAACAGGCTGACCGATGTCGGGGGGGGGGATCACATCCCGGCTGATTGTGGGGTGCAGAGAAAATTGGACTTGTTGGCCCTGATGGTGGGTTCGTAGACTGCTCCCGTCAGGCTCACGTCAGGG
>OMLC01068896.1:31145-41393 GCA_900302585.1 Regalecus glesne
GTCCCCCCCCCCAGACTATTTAAATCACTCAAAGCTGTAAGAGTGATGGGACTTTTGTTCTTAGCAAGTAACACAAATCTAAAATTCAGATGAGCGCTGACTGACACGTGGCGAGATGACTAACTGCTTTGGCTTTGGACAACTTAACATCCTAGAGATCCGTATGAAATGAAAAAGAGACACCAGTGATCTTCTGCCCACACCCTTGTCACCACTGAAGGAAAACCCATGATTAAGCCTGAGGTTTAACTACTGATAATGTGATATCAGATGATTGTGGTTTGTATGTGGGTGGTCTGGCAAATTTACTTGTAAGCCACAACAAATCGGCGTCTGAAAAATGTGAAGCGTTACGCTCCGGATCATGTTTCCCACTTAAGTCCTACAGAATTACAACCCTTAAGACAAGCGACCGCAAAGTGAAAAAAATCCTCATGTGGATGTTTGTGGTTCAGTTGTCTTGAATATGCACGTGCTTGAAAATATCCCAAAGTGCATTATGTTTGTTTGCATGTGTATCTTCAATATGGTCACTTGATGCGATGGGCCATTTTAGCTAGAAAGGAGTAAGAACCGGTTGCAGTACCTGGTGGACCACTTGGTCCTCTTTGTCCTCTGCTTCCAATGCCAGCAGATCCTCTCTCTCCTTTCTCTCCTGGCATACCTACATAAACCAGCAAGAAGAGAAGAAGTCAGCATGGACGTGTCAAACAGAACACCTCATCAGTGGCACACATTTAACCATCTCACCATATCAACAGATGAGAAGAAATCTAAGCGTATGAAACGCAGCGAGGGTGAACCGTGATCAAATGATGTGTCCAATGAAAACAAATCTTTAAAGCATGGTTTATGTAGGAGATAACATTTGTTTCTATTTCTATACGCTCAACTTGCAAGATGGTTCTGGATTTATTGCTACCGTTCATGCTAATATTACTAGTTCTTATTTTTTGCTCATTTACATCTATTCCGAACCTGCAGACCATGAGAGAAGCTGTAAAAGTACCTCGTTCTCCTTGGTTTCCAGGTTGACCTGGATTTCCAGGGAATCCAGTGCGGCCAGGTTGTCCGGGCTCTCCGCGAGCTCCCTGGTTGCCAGAAGGTCCAGGAGGGCCGGGGGGTCCTGGTGTGTTGCTGCGGTAGCCAGACGGGATCTGGTTGAGCATCATGTTGACTCTGCTCATTTGGCCTGCAAGAGAAGAGCAGCATCATTTGTAAGGGTAGAAAATCTGGATGGGGATTTATAAGTACCAAAAAATATCCCTTTAGAGAAAGAGAGGATTTACTTACTGTTCACAAGCTGTTCGCAAACTTGTCTGGCAATAGAACGCATCATGTTCTGGGATGCAAAATCTCCCTAGACAGCAAAGCATATACAAAATGAAGTTTGTGTTTATCTTCTCATGTCATATGTCACCATGAAGTGTGTTTGATATTAGTTTTTCTTAAAGGTGAAAACGTACCCTCTCTCCCTTCTCTCCTTTCATACCAAGTGGTCCCTGTAAAAGAAAACACATTTGCAGTTTCACAATTACCAATTCCATAAGAGGTGTGTTGGACTTTGCTAATCAGATAATGTCTTGTGAAATTCTCCCTTTTTTGCTAAAAATGGAGAAAAAAAATACACTTTTTCAAACCTAAAAAATGACAGTAAACATCATCCTGGCTCACCACTGACATGTTTTTCTCATTGTCCAGTGCTACACCCTCACACAACTCTTCACTAAATAGTACTTACTGGATTTCCTGGTTCACCAGTTTTCCCTGGTTTCCCTGTGATTCCTGGTACTCCTGGATTTCCAGGATTTCCCTGGAGAGAAAAGAAAGAGCAATATTTACATTCCCTTGCTTCCCAATAATCATTATGGCTACAATTAACTTCTGTTCCCTATTAACTGTTGGATAATTAACTTTAAGGTAGACTGTGTAGTTTAACATCTGCTGTGGAGGCACATGGTACAACGTGCCAAGAAGGCCAAGAAAGAGGTGGAAACATGCACACCCCAACCTCTAGTAATGGCGCTTGGAATGATATAGCACATGTGAATGCAATATTGGAGAGCTGCCTTGCTGGCATTGTGGCATGATTAAGTAGACACAGACCCTCCTCAAACCACAGAAATAGCAAACAAGATGCATATTTTATTCACAACAGTGGAGAGAGGCTGAGAGACTGCAGTCTCCAATTTTTATGTCCTTCTCCGGCAGTGTGGGACTATGGAGCCAGAGGGGCAATTGTTTTGCATATATCAGAAATAAAACACACTCAAAGGAATATTTACATCTTTCAGCTGTGCAACATAAAGACAAATATACAAATACGCACACACGAACACACACAAAAGCACTCACCATTGGCCCTGGTGGGCCTCTGGGTCCAGATTGTCCCTCCTTTCCTGGTGGTCCCTGTGTTAAAACAGCAACTTACAATCACAAATGGGACACAACACGCTGGGGGACCATATCTATGCAGTGCAGTACATCACTGTCAGTAAGCTATACTGGTTTCTAGTTTAACTCTGCCTTTCAACTGAAAAGCCTTCTGTACAATGGACAATCATGCAGGTTAGATGTGGGGCAACAGTGTAGCACAATGGCTTTGGCCAAAGTGAGTGCCAACACGCAAACCTGCAGCAAAAGCAGGGTACGTGATCTTACATCTGAGCATGTTGAGCTAAATATGTGTCCGCATGGAGACAAATGTGCTAATGGTGTATCTGCAGCCTTTCAACACAGTCTAAACGAGCAGCATTCCCGGAGGTGGATCTTACCCGTCCTCCACCTGGTCCAACGGGGCCCAGAGGGCCAGGAGGCCCACGAGAACCCTGGGGAAAAAATAGACACACTTAATCAAATGCTAAAGGTCTGGAAGAGAACTTTTATATAATTCCCAAATGCCACTCTTGAGCTATCATAGGAGATTTGCAATCTCCTTGTGCTGTTGCCGAAGATGATGGCCCATCTTAAAGCCTTTATATTTGAATTATATTTGGGGGTTACTGTTCCATTTGAAAAAAAGGCACATGAACGATGCTGTTTCAATGTACTTGATCATGGGAGGAAAATGGTATGATGCTGTAGGTAGTACAGAGCAGCTTTGATGATCCAAGTGTATCATCTGAGACATCACAGGACTTTGTCACTGGCATGTCTCAGTCCCCGTGTGACAAGGATAACAACTGCTGGAGATCTCTAATCTGGGAAGTTGGGAGTCAGCTGATGGAAGAATCCTCTGATAAGAGATGACGATGTGATGGTTGTCCATCTCAAAGGGTCCTCAGCTACCATAGTGATCTTCTTGGAAGGTCTAAAAATCCATCTTATCTTAAAACTGTAACAGAAAATGGAACAAAACCAAACTTCAAGCCTGAGGCTTCCTCATCTGCATAAAGTCTTTGAAGACTGCAGAACAAAGAGGTTAATTCTCCAGAGAACCTTCACGAACACATTCAAGAAGTCAATGGGTCCTTGGAGGACCGTGATAATCCATCTGAGAGGCTTGTTCCATGTACATCCAAATCTCCAAAGAGGGCATCAGAGTCATTATCTACAACCATTCCTTAAGTCTTCACGATGGTCTCATCATCTTCAATAAGCAGGAAAAGGAAAAAAATACTTCATTCCCTCTTCCCCCTTGGGAAATAGGAGTCCATGCGCCATAATAATTTAACTGCATCACTGGCCTTCTGCCATATGTCAATCAGTGAGTTCATCGGAGAGTTCGGGCTTCCTTCGGGATGGTATGGCCTACCTCCCACTTTGAGTGCGGTTTCAACCTCACTCCGTGGACTGATTCCAGGCTCCAGTAGCAATGCTGTTCTCCATGGATCCCATCCAGTTTCCTGTTCTAGAAACCACAGTTTGGGGGAGTTGCGGGTGTATGAAATAAGAGAGAAGTACTCACTTGCAGACCAGACGAGCCTGGGTCTCCGGGATCTCCCTTTGGTCCGGGCCGACCCTGAAGGAGGGAGAGGAAGGGGAGGAGGAGGGAGAGGAGGAAAAGACAGGTTGTGTAAGAGCTCCAAATGAAAACACTTGGCAGGGAGCCTGGCGGCTAGGGTCTTTTTCTCTTTCACATAGTCTATGGCTGCAATAATGTCATCTCGAACATTTGCAGGGCGCATTATAAGGGAGACATCTTGCTGCAATAAGACTAGCTGCCTGACAAGTCTACTACCTCAAGATTGTAATGCCAGGGGTGTAAATCAAACACACTCATGTAACAGAAAGTATTTTAGGCTCACTACATCTATAGCCTCCCTACACACGATAAATTCCTGTCCAAAGTGAGCACAATTCACTGCTAAAAGTTAATGTGCCAGCTGGCCCATATTTTTTTCTTTCCATCCACGGCTGAGACTGAACTATTATCTGAGAGGACTTTGAATTTCTAGCGTAATATGTCAATGATGTATATCTTGCAGATGAGTAATAATGTGTTGCAGGTACAGTTGACTTACAGGCTCTCCTGGTAGAGACAGCCCATTAGGGCCTTGTGGACCTGGTGGTCCCATTGGGCCGGGGAGTCCTAGGTCACCACGTGAGCCCATTGGACCCTAAAGCAAATAACAAAAGCACAAGACAAAACAGTTACTTATCCTTGCATGAAAATGACCCGTGCCTGCCAAAACGTTCTCCTGAGCGCAGATGAATAGAATGATCGTGAACACTGTTGAGGAATGGGTACTCAGGCCACTCAACACAGGCCTCTCTTAAATCATGTTAAGGAAAGATATACAGCATTGTTTGATAAGTGAATGCACATGTGTGGAGCTTATTTCCTCTGATGGTGCTACACGCTACAAATCAGCCAGGATGGTTTGGGAAAGTCTTCCATACCTATAGCAGGTAGTATAATGTGTGTATGGGTTTGGCATTTTGCGGTAAATGTAAGCACAGTCACATTGTTATGAACACTGTAGAGTACTTGCAGTACTACAACATACTTTAAGAAGTACTTAATACATTCATCAAAAGATCGGAGTTGACCATTGATAAGAACATATGCGATGCTTTGAGTGATTTGCAGTCTAACTTACAGTGAGGCCAGTTTCTCCTCTGTCTCCACGCGGTCCCTTGGAACCTGGACTGCCCTAACAAAGTAAGAAGACAGTGTCAGAATCCAAGAACGGGTGTCGCAACCAGAGAAGAGTCCAGATGCCTTAAAACCCTCAAGCCATGAGAAATCCTCTGGGGCGCTTAGTGAGAAGGCAAAACCCACACATTCTTCTAGTCGTAGGGCTTCTCCTTTAGGCTATTTGCCCTTGTTTTACTGACGGGTCCTTATCTTTTGACACCTCTCCCTAAGCTGACACCTCATGACATCCCATTGGTCTGATTACCCTCTTGATTAAGCTCTCCAAAGGAAAGAACAATACCAAGCCTGGAGCTAGGGACTGTCCTCAGCCTACTCAGGTGCCCACCTGCACTGGTAAAAGCTAACCACAGCAGTCCTACATCTTTGTAGTGCTATTGTAATGCTATGCATCTCTGCTGAGCTAATCAGGGAAGAGAATAGTTTGATCATCATCATTATAATCATCATCCTCATCAGAAAAAGGTGTGACCTCTGAGAGAGCCTTTTCAGTGAGATGAGGGCAGACAGAAGCAGAGATGGTGAAGAGTGACAAAGATGGAAGGATGTGCAGACAGATAGATGGAGGAGCATTTAATGTTTTTACCGAAGGTCCGGCGGGCCCCTCAGGGCCGATGCTGTCCTGCGTGCATGTGCAGGAGTGGGGAAGGGATGGACATTTAGCCTCGTCCCTCTGAAACGCAGGGAGAAGGAGATGTTTTAATCAAGGAAGAGAAAACCACAGGAGCTGTCATTACAGAATAGAAGCTCATGGTGAAATGTGACCGCAGCCAGCAAAATCAGTATAGGGCTTTATGGGACAAAGCACTTCTTGACAACCTGAAACCATGACCATATTTTGGGAAATGAGTGCTCGAGGAAATAAGCTTTATAACATTGCAATCACTGACATGATGCATTAATATTTAATGAAAATTACACACAATCGACTGGTAAATGGGTAGCTACACATGCGTCTGGTAACGGAAATATTAAAAATGATGATTTACTGTCCGCTCCCTGATCAATAGGAACACGTGCTGTGATGCAGCTGAGATGGCAAATTGGCAACACCGAAGTAAGTAGAATTACATGGGATACAATGCTCTATTCAGCTCAGCTGACGCAGTTCAGCTTTAAGAAGCCGCCTATTCCTGAGCTCTGCATTTAGCCTAATGACTACACAACAGCATGTGTTCATAGCCTGAGAATCATAAATTACAAGCCCTCTTGAGGACATGCATCCAGGAGTAAAAACAATGGTGCTCTTATTATAGTTCTACACAGAGGGTGATGAGGGACAGGTGTAGTAATAAACCCTCCGCCAAAGAACAGTGCCATAGCCTATCTGTGTCCTTACCCCATCCAGGAATGCACTTTTTTAATCATTCAGATCATTTCAATATGTTCCAGGAACACTATCTGACCAGTGAAATGTGAAAAGATAGCGTGTCCCAAAGTCCAGGACAAAATACCCACGTCTCACTTGTTTATTTGGCTCCCACCGCAATAGAAAAGAGCCCACGGGTTCTGACGCAGACCCTTCATCTGAGCATCAGAGAGAAGCCTCATTTTTTGCTCATTGGATTTGGGGTTTTGCATTCCATTGAAAATCCCATTCTTGAAACGCAACCTTGTTTTCCACTAAAGTATCTGTTTGTATTTGTGCTGAAACCCCAGACAGGCAACAATTGCTGGAATTGGGGGGATATGCTGCAGCGGATTAAGGGGGACAAACAAGACATCCTCCAGAAGTCTCTTGAATGAAATTTGTTATTACCGTGGCAGGCAAGTCACAGCATCTGTCCCGGTTGATCCAACCTAGGCTGCAGATAATATCGAACATCTGGAGCTGGAACTAGAGAACAGACAAAGGGTAAAGAATCAAGGGGTGTTACAAATGGCTCCCATTCAGGATGAAGAGACTTGTGTTTGAAAAAGCGACCAGTGTAAACTAACAGTGGGACGGACCCTCAGAGAGATGAGAGGAGGATGAATCCTTTCATCCATTCCATTCCCTGGGAATTGTCAAGTCTTTATTTTGCACCTCTCTATAAGAGAGGCTGTGGGGATGCACTTGCATGCATCTCCTTGTCTTCCTTCCTCAGTGTTGTACTTACGGTTGCAGATTGTCTCCTTCCGCCTCCAGACTTGCTCAGCTTGCCAAGCACTTCATAACCATCCAATGAGATGTTTTTGGCCTCTTTGATGGGCTTCTCTGCTACTTCTTGGCAGTCCACGTTGAGTTTGACTTTCTCCGGGGAGATCGTGATATGGAGCTGAAGGAGCGAGAAGATAAAAAAGAGAGGGCACTGTTGACCAAACAGTCTAATCTTTTCAATCCTCAACAACTGTCAGCTTTGTTGCTGTAGAAAAACTAAGCAGCCATAACACTTGAGAGGCGCTGAAAGGCTCTGAATGGCATCCATTTTTGTTGGAAAAGGGGACAATGATGTGAAAAAGAAACGAGAGAAGTTCCTCAGCAAACTGCAAACACAAAGGTAGAAACAACCTCGCTGAACTCATGAAAAACATATCGTCTGATGCCGACGGAGATGCTGATGTTATCTTTTGTATAATCATCGAACTTTGGAAAATGTTCTGTCTTAACGGAACTACGTTCTTAGCAGACCGGGCTCCTACTCCAAGAAGGCTCACCGCCGGGGCATGAATCTCATGTTGAGCACCCCCACCCCTGAATGGAGCGTCAAAAAGAAGAAATAAACCTCGATTGCCATTTCGATGTAGCCTCAGCGCTACAGGGCAGTGATTGTGCAACAACATACAACGACAAGGTGCAAGATTTGGGGATTTCCTGCCCGAGGAACCCTACTCCACTTCTAGAAATTACATGATTTGTGGTGCACCATCAAAAGAAGTGCACTTTCCGCACTTTCCGTTTGCAGTTGCACGTTTCCCCCTGCTCGCCAGTCTGAGGGGGTTTCTCTGCTGTCAGTAAAAGCAAGCTTACATTTCTCTTTACAGAGCCCTGCTCACCACAGACTAGGCCATAGCTCTTGGCAACCAATCACAAAATTAAAGTCGACTTCCTTGGCAAAAGAACAGACTGCTGGGCGGACCGCAAGGGGGAGAGGGTGTTGGTTACCCCGAGATTGTGGCGTAGATACATTATACCGTGATATGCTCGAGGGTTTACCAAAATAACTCTCGATGATACATCATGATGGCAAATAATCTATATGTGTGCATTACCTCACTGACCAATGAGCACTGACAATGAAAACTCTTAAGACGCTGGAAAACGAGGCCCGGGCGGAACCAGTTTACTGTTGACCCTCGCTACATGAATCAAAGCTACTGACCGTCTCCACTGCCTAACCCTGCAGTCACCCTGCGGTGAGGCGGAGGAGAGTGGAAGGCTTTCTTTGTGAAACTCCAACATGGAGCCATTTCCACCGTTTCATAATGTCTGTGAAACACTGATTGCATGCGCATAGCCTGTCTCTGAGAGCTCAGCGAGGAGATGTCCTCCCCAAAGCCTTCGCAATAGTCCCGTTATTTACTATCAGACTACTTTATGGCTCTTGGCTCCGTCACTGATGGCTGTGACGTGAAGCTTTGGTGCATTTATCAGTCGACCGCCAAGCAGGTGGTCCAAGTCATCTCTATTGTAGTGCAACTGAGATCAAGTGGGCCTCACCAAAAACGAAAGGAAATCAAACCACACGGAGATTCCATTGTGCCATTGTGTATCAATGTACGCAGTCCGAATGGGGATCTAAAAGCTCCATTTGAGCTGACCACTTTGAATTTATCATTCCAGTGGGCTGGCTCCCACGTCCAATCCAAGAAGACAATGCAATAATGCAAGCCTGGCGTCTGATGAGCTCCGCGTTTTACTTTGGTCAGAGAGGTTCATATATCATCCCCTTGCCTGCCTAATGTGGCTTTTTGAGTCTCAAGCTCGGTTCGGCCTGGTGATAGGAAGAAAGCTTCTTACTAAGGAGGCATATTAAAACAGGAAAATGCCTCCTCAAAACAAAAGAAACAAAGAGTACAGTCAGGGAAAGAAGCATCCATAAGGCATAAAAAGTGCTGAGAGCCGCAGCCATAAAGTGCTTTTGACTTTGTGGAGCCGCCTGTCCGCCTCCTCCTATTTCCCAATCACTGTGTGTGTACAGCACCAGTGCCATCGCATTCTGGTCCCCAGAAGAAGGATCCGAGTATGTCGAGGCCTCTCGGAGAACAATGAACTTTTATGTCACCCCGATGCAGAAGTGAACTGTAGATTTGAGAAGGCACAAAACCACAAGAATCCTCTCTCCCTTATGTACGCCAGCTGCTGGCTGCTAAAGTTAGCAGTGGTGCAAGAAGTTGCTCCGAGCTGAAGCAAAGCATCTCCTCCCCTTGTTTACCTAAGAGGAAAATTCCTCCAGACCTCTGAAGACCCCGACCCCCCGGAGAGCCGGAAGGGATTCCCCAGTAGGCTACTGAGCGGGAAGCGTCTGCTAAAGCCATCCTTAAGAGCTTCCCCACATGTTCAGCAATTGGTGAGGCCGACTCAGTCCTCTCTGCCCTTCATTATTCATCCACCAGCCTTAAGAGCAAAGGCAGAGTGGGTCCGATCTGGTCCTGCTCTCCCTAATCTGGGGCTGCGCTGTTAAGAATCCACAAGAACAAACCTTATACATCCAACAGGACTTGCCAGAGACAGACGCAGCTGTTCAGACTGAGGAGGGCCTTGGGTCAGGACCTGACGGTGCATTTCAGACCAATCCGTAGTCTATTATGCCACCAGCCACTGCTGCTCGAAACCACTAATGAGCGCGAAAAGACTCCATGATGCAGAACAAATAAATGAGCGCGGCAGAGAGGCGAGCATGTCCCAGGCATCTAGTCAACACTAGGTTATTTTCCTTGACTCAGACTAACAAACAGTGTGGTGAGCAGAATGCCCGGAGGTCATTTATGAAAGAAACCTCAGCATCTGGTCACTGCATCTTCAGCACACAGGCCCAGGTCATGTGGTAACCCTCTTGTACCGAGCGGCGGTAAACCACTGTCAGCATGTTTAGCGGACACCCTCGTAGCAGTGGGCAGTGGCACTCTCCTGGTGGACCAGCAAGTAAGCAAGTCGGCACACCACTGCAGGCTCAGTAGGACACGGAGCAGCAGATCCCATGCCACAAGCTGCACTCAGGGTACACCGT
>OMLC01068900.1:14071-42274 GCA_900302585.1 Regalecus glesne
AATTATTTTATATACCATGATTCACATCCCATCAATGGAAGCACGGTGATGTAAATCTCCATGCGAGACAAACCAAGAAAGATCATGGATAAATAGCTGCTTCAGTGCAGCCACCAGAAATCCAATAGACCTGGATGGGTTGTACTTCTGTTACTGACTTTCAGTTTGTATTATAGTTTGCTTCAGTGCTTCATTTATAAATCTGGAGGTGCTGGAGCAAAAAAGCTCCAGTGACAGAGGCAACCAAAGCCTCTGAGAGGTCCCAGAGCATAAAAAAAAGTTAATCAATAATAATAATAATAATAATAATAATCACTAGTGTCGCATTGTGGTGGTAAATAATCTGGAAATGTTGATCTTGACTGAATTAATTAATGTGATCGAGTATTATTGCTGTATTATCTGCAATTGACATTGGTGATTTAGGGGGAGGAATAACTTTTTTGTGTGTGTGTATGTGGTTTTCTTTGACGGACAAATCACTGATGTGATTGAATATTATTGCTTAGAAATAGTAGAGACAAATATATATTTTTTCAAATCGATGAGGGGGTGCTGGATCCACGCACATAGGTCCTGGAGCATAAGCAGTTCCAAACTGAGAGGTCCCGGAGCTTGCTCTGGAACAAATTAAGCACCAGTTTGCTGGTTATGACTCACAGCTGGGAAATAAATCTGGCACTATGCGAAGCTCACACAGATCAGCACACAAATGGATCTGAGCTGCCACAGTATCGTCAAATATGCTTGAGAGTTATGATTTGCCTTCTGCATGTCATGTCCGAGTCCAGCAGTGTGCAGAGATCTCCAATTGGACCCAAGCTGTGTTGACAGGGAGGTGAGAGCAAACAAGAGTATTTCGGAAATGATGAAGAGAACACACATTAGAACTAAAACCATCCATCTTCTGGCGCTTATCTGAACTTGGGCCACTGAGTCATGCTAAATCTGTCATTTATGTTTCATCCTGAGATATTTATAACTTTCTCCCTTCTACGCTGCACGGCGAGTATGGTCGCCAGTATCATCAGATCGCACAAGTTCTTGTGAGACTAGAAGTTCAGACATTGTGTTTGTATGTTATATTTGCTCTGTAGTCTGCCGTCTCTTGTGATGGAGACATAAAAAAACTGAAATCCACTGGGGGTCTGTGATGCTCTGAATTTTAGAAAGACTCAAGATTTGGTCTTTCAATATATCCCTGGCATTAAGGATGTAAATGAAATCTGTTCTGAGCTGAGATTTATGGGTTATTTAGAGTTCTTATAGAATTATTTATTGAGAAATCTCTCTCTATAGACAGGCAAGCTGTATTTATACTCTTTTGATTTGATTACCTTAAGATCCTGCCTGAGGACAGGAGGGGAGCAGAGTTTGACTATATGAAGCTGTTTGGAGAGGAATGGCTCAAGGCGGGAGGGCACCAAGACCCCCAGAAAAACCATCCGAATGCCCAGTTCACAGCCCAGCACCCTCGATACCAGATCTTCATAGATAGTAGGTCACAAAGTCCTGAATGTCATCAGTTGTTCAATGATCAAATTAAATCCATCCACACTTGGAACTGAGGCTCAATTGTATAGGAGTGAATAATCTTTGAACACATATTTTGTCGATTAGTTAATTAATGTTGTTAATTCTGTTATTTCGTACTGCTACAATGAGTTTTTCAAGAAATAAAATAAAGCTAAAAAAGAATATAGAACATAGCTGTGCGGTAAACCATCATGTCTTCTGTCAGAATATGGTGCTCCAGAAGACAGTGAGCTCAAGAAACAGGAGCCATTTGCTCTGAAAAAACAGCTGATAAGTAAGTTGCACCACTTTACATCTTCTGATCAGAGCTTCTCCACTTTCCTCTCAGAGCTGAACAATCTCATCAGTTGGCTCAGTTAGGCTGCAAGCACATGATACGTGTATGGATATTTCCTCAACAGTGAATGGACAACACTAACCCAGCCTTCCTCTCCTCCATCTCTGTCCAACAGATGTTACTTTCGTTTGTCCAGATGACCCAGAACGCAAGGCTATTGACAAGAAACTTCCAGGTAAAATCATTACTTACTAAAATGATTTGATCAAACTACTTAAAATCAGAGACGCATACAACTTATACAACACAATATTGTAAATGAAATTAACCCTCTGGTCACGATTGCTGCCTTAAAGATTCCATGATTGTGCAAAAAGTGAAGGGGCTCCTGTACAGACTGCTGAAGATTCCTGGCGCAGATCTAAAGCTTACCTATACAAGTACAAAGGTAAACATATCTACACTTAGAAATGGCTGTCCGCGGTCACAGTAAGCTGATCCTGATATTTTAGTTTGATTTCTGCTGAGGCTAGCCCTATTGAAATTGTGTGCAACTGTGTCATGTTAAATAGTACTGCCAATCTGACTTCTCTTTTCATAAATCACGTGTTATATGTTCCATGTCAATGCATGCTCAATAATCCAGGTAAGGAATCACTAAAAAGGCGAGTTGGTCCAACTGGATCAGAAGCTTATTCAGAAACATTTCAGCCTAAGAGTATATCCATCATCATCTTACAATGCTGCGATTGCAAATATTCCCCAATCCTCTGTGCATAGTACTCATTACTATGAGGAATATCTTATCTTATCACTGAATGTGCAGTCAATAACCAACTTGTATATGAACCCAGCTTTTTGTTGTGTGGTATCACTGCATTGTTTATAATGGGGGGGTGCTGCAGTCTGCTCAGACTGAAGATGTCACCTGTATGAGGGATGAAACGTTTCTGAATAAACCTCTTATACAGTTGAACCGATTAATCTTTTTTTTGTGTTCCATGAAGTGTTTTACAGGATGAGTTGGGTTCTAGGATGTGTTTTATAGGATGTGCTGTGTTCTAGAATGTGTTTTATGTTTCACTTCAGATGGAGGGTACAGAAATTGAAATTGACAATGACCTGAAGCCTTTGCAGTTCTACTCCATTGAAGAGGGGGACAAAGTTCTGGTTCGCTGGTCTTGACCTGAGGATCCAGACCTGGGGAGGAAAAACACAAGCACTTTGGACTAGGATGATAGTGTTCGCCACCAACTACATCAAGACACCAAACGAGAGAAAAGCTTTCTGAAGAATAGCCTCCATCCCTCCAGTAGAGGCCAGAGACGTATAATCTATGACATGGAGCCCTGAAGCTGTTCTGCAGGCTCTGGTGGACCAACACCTTACTGAGACACTTGCTGCTTTCTGTTCATTTGTAGCCGTGTGTGTGTGTGTGTGTGTGTGTGTGTGAAAACTAAACATGCTGATACCCAGTGGCTTAAATAAGTGTTGAACCTTCAGTGATTATTTCTCATTTTGTGGTGTGGAAAAGTAAAATAAAAGTGTATATAAATACTTTTTTCCTTCCAGAAGTATTTCTTTATAAATTCACACAAAATATTTTTGGAAGTCTGCAGAACGGATCGACTCTTTCTGTGTAATAATAATAATAATAATAATGAATTATATTTGTAATGCACCTTCCAATTCAACTGAACTCTCAAAGCGCTACAAAAAAAAAAATTGTGTACGGGCCAGGTGAGATTTCCCGTGTTGAGCCAAAATAAGTTTCCACTCCTGGTGATGGCCTTCCATCAATTCCTTTAATTGTTCCAGTTTTGCAACCATTTCCCCCCGGAACCCAAAGACTCTGGTTTCCCTGATATAGCCCGGCGGGTCATAGGTGTAACACCGCCGGATGGCTAGCCTGGATTGTTTATGGCGGAACTACAATGGCATCTGATCGTCTTCGAACCTCCGACTCTCATTCTTGATTAATGAAAAGGTTCCTGGCAAATGCTTTCCGCTATGACATGACTTCAGACGAGCTGTTGACGATAGCTGACTGATTGTTCATTGCATGAGAAACTGAAGGTAAGTTTGATCACTCACAGCCTGAGCAAGTAAAGTTCCGGTAATGGCGCAGCAGCCACCATCCCCCGCAGGGATACAGGACCGTGTCTAACTTCCTTGCGAGGTGGTGCTAAAGCAAGACGAAGCAAGGCTTGAGCAGGATAAGCTGGCCAAAAGTCGTTCGTTATGGTTATTAGCACCGTTTGGATCACAGTAAAACGGCCCTGGGTTCGAATCCCGTCCCGGATTCTCTCTTTGTGGAGTTTGCATGTTCTCCCCATATCTGTGTGGCTTTCCTCCCACCATTAGAGAGACATGTCGGAACTGTGGACGTGAATTAGCTTGAAGTTAGAATCTAGAGTAGCTCATCGACTGGTGACCATTATAAACCTGCACACGGTTCCCACAAACGAAGGCGTGTCTCGTAGCAGCATAACCATGCAGGCTATACGCTTGCACAGGTGAAGAGGGGAAGTAAAGCAGGGTGTTCCTCCCCTGTAGTTAGACACGGTGGTTTTAACTATTAAAATTTAGCAAAATTTGTTTTTATATTTTACCTCTCATATTTTCATCCTAAAGTGATGCAAAATGCGTCATATGCAAATCAAAATCACTCAAATTCAAGGGCGGTATAACGCCCGACCTACATCTTGTCATATTGCCACTATTCTAGCGTGTGTGGTTGAACAGAACGAGTATGTCTTACCCATCCGAGTCGGTCTGTGACTTTAGACTGGACAGGACTTCAAGTCCGCTTCCCTTCGGCGATAGAAGAATTTGACGAAAGGTCCCCTGGGGGACAGCCCTCTGCTTGTCTGGAGTCCTGCCACACTTTGGGTTGCTGTTGTGCAGCAGGGACATATTAGTCCAGAGCAGCGGGTCTCACTAAGGTCCTCAGAAGCTAGCTATGTACTGCTGGTTTCCTGTTCTACCCGGAAGTGAACGATATTCACCTGTTGTTTACTAACTGATGCTACAAGAAACTAGCGCTACAGGTGGTCTCTGAGCACCGGGGTGAGAACCGCTAATAGTGGCAACTCACCAGTGGCTCCTGAACTGGACATACTGGTATGTATTGGGGTCTACCTGAGAATGGTGAAGACGACCACAAGCACAGGGGCTGACAGCAGTTACTAGCGGTGTAGTTACCCCATATCACCATGTCTCCCTCGTCCGTCTAACGGTGTGGATGTATCCGACCATTTTCTCTTTCAGGGGACTTGGTTAATGGTTCATTCCCAGCAGTCTTGTGTCCAATTCAGTTCCAGTCAAATAATAGTAATGTAACGTTCATACAGACTCGCTAGCCCATGGCTAACGGGTTGGACCCTTTAGCCGACTGGTTAGCGTACTCCCTCTGCTGGTTCGGTCCCCGGCTGATCCCGGAGTTCCCTACAATAACTAAGACATATGGTGGGTCCAGCACTAGGGGGCACTCTTCTACAAACAACACCTTTTTCAGATGTCAGGGTCCATTTATTCCAAGGGGTGAGGTCAGAAAACTGTTTCCATCCCTGATTAAATGATCAGATGGGATGCTGCTGTATTTGATCTGATTGGCCAGCCTGGATGCTCAAGACCACCAGTCTCTACAACACCCCAATGTCATAAAAGTCAGGTTTTCAATGACACCACAATGAATTAACTATTTAAGAGTCACCCTGAGGTGATCAAGATAAAGCACATAACAGACCCCAGACTTGTATAAAAAGTGTTTAATGAGGCTGTACAGGTTGTCAATGAGCCCCTCCAACTCTTTGGCCCAGCTGTGTGTTCAGTACAGTAACAAAGTACTTCGGACTATTAGGACGTTGTTTAGCAGTGGCCTGTAAACCTGCACCACAGGGATTAAAATATAGTTTTTAATCGAGCATTGTAATTGCAGTACAAGAGGACAAAGTAATTCAAATTTGTATGAATTGACAGATTTGGCCTGATGCGAAAGCAGACATGTCATCCAGGGAGTCTGCAGTCCAGAACTTCCACCCTTATAAATCTGTAAATCGGAGGCATCCCTACGACAGTAGATTTTGATAATCTGCACATCTAAACTAATCTAAAATCAGATTAATCTCCTCTCAGGTAGGTTTGGAGTTCATTGAGAAGCCCAGACCAGGCTATGGGTAACTGGTACCCTACCAGTACGTTTGAGCTCCCAGAGGGGCCACAGGATAATTTCAGGTGGTTGCAAGATTATTTGTGGGATGTAAAATAAAGAAAATCTGATACAGAAACAAAACCTCATGTCTCCTCTTTGTAACAAACTTTTCTCACTAAACAACATTTGTCATCACCAAAGCTCCTAGCAATAGCAGATAAATGGAAATAACTAGTTGGTGTCACAGTTTATTATTCCCTGTATGCATGGCTGTTGAATTTGTCCGAAGGAAGGAATCACATTTTTATTCATATTCATAGGGATCTTGAATAAAAAGGTTAGAGACCTTGGACCACCGAGTTCATCCCAACCCCTGAACCTACTTGCTTGTTAAGGCAGTCGTGGTTTAAAAGCGGTACCAAACGTCAGTCACATTTATCATCAGCACCATTATAAAACATATATGCTTAGATAACGTCTATAGATCAGGTATATATTTACATGTTCATAGAAAACATACACTGTGAACTTTTAGCAAAGCCGAATCGACGTATATTTCAACTAATCTGGAAATAAATCCCTGCTTTGCTCCATCTGCGTGTGACTGGGGTCATGCTGGGAAGTTGATTTTCATCCAGTTTAGGAAGAAAGTCATTACCTTCATAATTCAAATCTCTGAAATACAAAAGATTGTACACAAAAATACAATGTTTTCACCACCTCATATACTTAAAAAGATGCGTTTTGATGCAGCCAACCAAACACTGGTTAAGAGCATGCCTTTTTTAAATAGCAGCCATCTTGTTGCCTCCACCTGATGTTCATCAGTTAGGAGTCAAGTTGAACTGCTGTCTCTCTCTCTCGATTCCATTTATGTCAAATTATACTGGTCAGCGTAGCGCTGACGTTAACTGGATCCCTCGGTTGGTACGTGGCAAGATGCATGTTAAATACGACTCATCCAAAATATCAAGGATTAAAAGTGAATCTTTTTTCAGGTGTCTGACAACATCTTGAAATGCAAATCAAATCTGTTATAAGGCACTAAAATACATATTTTTGTCATATTCGCAACCCTGAAGTTGACTATAGTTCATCATCATTTAATGTCAAACAACGTTAAAACTTGAGACATGTTGCTCTCATTTTGTGCTCATAGTCAATGCAAGAGTCACCATTTCTAACGATGGATATGAGAATCTTAAATTTGAGGTAGGGGCATAGGATCAGATCTATCACACAACACACATATGGATTAAAAATAGTTTGTTTTCACAGAGGAAGTAACATTTCCTTTTTGTTTCCCTCACTAGAAACCATGATTATTTTTGATTCATACAATGAGGTTTAAATTGGTCTTCAGATTGGTCTTTCTCCTGACACTCAGAGCGACCAGAGAAACATTCGATTCAAGTAAGGAAAAAAAAAAGAAACAAAACACTGATATTACAAATGTGTGCCTTTTTCTGATAACAGCAGTGTGGTCCCTTCTTGGCACCGGTGGACTCTGTAGGCCCCATCCATCTCCATAGATTGCTCTTTCCCTTCCTGGAGATGCTCACTGGTTCCTCTCCACACATTGACCGTCCACAGCATCAGGACAGCGGCAAGTGAAGCCGCCGGGCCGCGGTAAACACAGATGGGAGCAGCCGCCATTGTTGGAGCAGTAGTTATAACCTGAAAGAGACACAATTATTATTTTTTAATACAGGAGCAGTGGAGTGGTTCAGGAATGCTAAGATAGCTCTTGGCTTCTGAGATCTAGACTGAAAATGAGGAACCCAAACTTAAGTGTCTATGGAAAAGCTTCAGCCATCTAGGTTTAGTTTAGTCCTTGTTCTTTAAACCTCGAATACATGATGAATAACTTCAGCATCTTCAGAAAGGTAAAACTCGGTGCAGTTTATACCTGAAGCTTCAGATTCAACTTGGGTATTTATGAGCTGTGGAATCTCAAAAACAAATAATAGATGGAATACTATCTTCGCCTAAAGCAAAGATCATTATTTTAGTCCAAATAGCTTCATTTGGCTCTGTCTCTTGAACGTGTGACTCGGCACTACTGTAATAGGTCTTACCAGGTGTCTCTTTAAATGCAATTATTTGCAATTGAAGTATTAGCGTTTCCCGCCATGTTTACTATGGATATGCATGAGAAGATCTACAAAATGGTGCCACATTCTAATTCTGTTGGTAGTCCCCACATTGTGGGGGTGGACATGGAGTTAGATGGAGCTTGGGATTTTAAGGTCAGGTGCCCTTCCTGATGTCCCCTGGTGAATTTAAACCCGCAGCCTCTGGCTTGTCAGTTTTTGAAGCGTGCACTCTACCACTGAGCTACTGCAGCCACAAAGGGGAGGATAGGAAGGACAACTGGCTGAAATATGGTCTGTTGTTGAAACCAGCTGAAGAAATAAGTACTTTTTGGCCATGAGAGGATTATTTCTGCTGTTACGCATTTTGAAGCATAAAATATCATTGATACGGGTAAAATTTGATTAGTTAAGGTAGGCTAATCTGTATATGGATGTGAGTTAGTTTATAACTAGCTTGTCAATACAAAAACTTCAAATTCACAAAACAAAACTTTCAATGATTATGTCACATAACTTAAGAGCTTGTGTTGACCACAGACCACATTTGACAGGTTTAGTGCAAAACTCATTCTCCTCATACAAAAACAGCTTGGGTTTGATTTTTAAAAAAACATCTTTGGGCGCAATCCTGGATTGCTCTTTATACAAAGAGTAGATTTCTTTGTCCCCATGGGTAAAACACCAAAACATTACATTCATGGGCAATGAATATAATGGTTATCTAATTATATGGCGCGATGGTAAGAAGAGTGAGGGAGAAGAAAGATGTTATCCAGTTACTGTTAAAGGTTTTAGTCAAGCAAAACCCCCTCTCACCTTAAAACACAACAGCTTTTACTGCAGAGTTATAATGAAGATATTGAATAGTCACAGATATTGTAACTGTGGTTTTCCCTTTAGGATTTCCACAGTGAGAATCACAGTTTGTTCATTTAGTTGTGGCACTTACTGTGAATAGCTTGGAGGAAACAGAGGCTGAGATTTGATTGTCTGTTGGTGAATATTTTGGCAGGTAGGCTGAGATGACAGTTTAGCCACCCCCAGACCAGAACAAAACAGCAGGAAGGGTGGTGTTGGTTTTGGGAAATGTGTGTGTGTGTGTGTGTTTTGGTGTAGATGTGTGTGAGGAAGCAGCCTTCTCACATTCCCCCAGGGCGTAAGTAATTGATTCCAGAAGATACAATGAGAAGGGTTAGATGGGTGGGAAAGATGAGGATGGTGGGATCGGGGGTTCGGATGACCTCCAGCATGTAAACTGTGCATATGAACACTCCCTGATGGCTCCAACCCTCTAACTTTCCTCGAGTGCAACTATGACAAATACAAGTCCGCCCCCTGAATTCAGCCTGCCTTGAAGGCCCAGCCATGTGCTTTCATCCTACCACCCTGTCTACCTCATAACAGTCCCATGTAGTAGAGAATGGTCCTAACAATGGCAGGGTTAAGGGCACTTCTACTATTTGGTTTTAGAGAAGTCCTCTGCTATATTTCAGTTGGACATTTCAGTCACACAGAGGTCAGTACTACCCGAGTAGTGATAAATATCCCCCTTTACCTGCTCTAAACTGCCCTTAAAGATCCAGAGCAGAGTTCAATTCAGTCAAACAACTTTCATCGTGGGACACTGTCAGGATTGTTGATTTTCAGCTTCAGAGGTGTCATTTGACTTGGTAGAACTGTTAGTGTTCACTCTCTGAACACAGCCAACCCTCAGGAAGCTGAGGGGGCGTGGCCAGGACTTCACAAGACTCCACTGACTCACTATCTTGCACGATGCTGAAATGCAGCTATATGACTGGAATAGAATGGACTGCATCTTTACTCTCTAATATCCCAGTGGTCGGGAAGCGTTAAATGTCAACTCTATATAATATAATCTATTTCAGTGTAACCCACTGAAGATAATGGAAAACAGTTGTATGTTTCACATTTATAGGCCGTCTGCTACCATTGGCAGATGACAAAACCAGATCTCTGCTTTCATGGGTGCATGGCGGCGTTAAGTGTTGGGCTCTGTAGGTGTGCCGTGGTGCAGTACCTCGGGGACACTGGGCTGGCGTGGTGGTGATGCCGTACAGCCTGGAACGCTTCTGAGGCAGAAACTCGTCGGTCTCTCTCTCTGTTAGACGGTCCACTGCTACCACTGCTTCCCTATGGCAACCACAGCAAGAGCAAGAAAACTCATCTAAACACATTCTGGAGACCACACACGAATGTTTGACCCACCTCAAATAAACAGCAGTATTGAACCTTTTTGATGGTTTGCAGGACAGTCACACTTTGAACAGAGTCACTGTGAATAGGGCCATTTAGACATGGCACCGTGGGAGGGTTTGTTTACCTAACCACTCAGTCTCCGCTTGTTTAACTGAGTCATATACAAACAATTATGAGTTATTCTGCGGTCTTGGGTCATTTTTGAAGACCACTGTTAATTTGGGGCAAACTGAATCAAGTTTATCAGGTCTGTCACCTGATTGTTGCAAATGAAGAGAGAACTCCTGCAGTTTAGTCAGTCACCCAATTAAAATGTTGACATAGTCGAGTCCTCAGAAAGTCACAGTTTGAGCTAGAGGTGGAAAGAAAGGCTTTTAAACCACACAGTGACATAAACAGACCATTTGCAGTTTATTAGCTCGTGCCAACCTCATGTTAGCAGTGTAAACCACAAGTTTAGTCCCTCTCCCACCAACATGGGATGGCTGCTGGGCTGAGGGACCAGCAACACCTTTTAGGAACCAGGTCCTATTTGGACCAGTTACAGAAATGAATGAATACGTAACCAGGTGACACAGTTAAACCCCCATGTGGTCTGTATAGGAGAAATTCAAACCTTCACTGTGAGAGTGAATAGAAGAACCCATTCAATGCCATTTAAAGAATGTAAAACATGATGAGGAATTAATGTCAAACTCCGTGTCACAAGAGCTCAAATAGTATCCTCCAGCTTGAGAAGGAAACACACACGGTCTGATAAATCCTGATGTAAACTGATGTTGAGTCAGTACAAATTCAAATGCGAGGCTTTGCTTGTCTTCTAAAGATGGGTAGCATTATGATAAAACGATGAGTTGGGGAGTGTGTACCTCCTCCAGTCGGTGTAATAGAGATTCCTTCCATGCGATGCAATGGCGAAGGGGTACTGAATCCCCTCCACAACCTGCCTGCGGAGTCTGCGGCTCAGATCCATACATTCCAGTTTACGAGTACCTGCAGATGGATCAGCACATTGGAATTTAACAAGGGAGCGGCTTGTGTGAGCGTGTTATGAACACGAAATAAATCTCTGGTGTGAGTTCATATGCTTGTGTCATACTGGTAACATATGGCCTCATCTATCAGGTGA
This sequence comes from Regalecus glesne, assembly GCA_900302585.1. NCBI lineage: Eukaryota > Metazoa > Chordata > Actinopteri > Lampriformes > Regalecidae > Regalecus > Regalecus glesne. The sequence continues at coordinate 25,480 of OMLC01068900.1, forward strand.
AATGTGGTTATATGTGGCTGAAATTATAGTACTCTGGACAGATATTATACTTCAGTTTAGTTTCTTTAAAACTCCCCCCTGATTAAGACACGCCAGTGCTGAGAGCCTGGTCTCTGACTGGTTTAGAAGTATGTCCCCAAGTGAACCTCTTAGTTCTCAGTAAAGCGACTCTCCTCTCATCAGGACGGGTGGCTGTTCTTGTACCTGCATCCGCCCAGCACAGCTGCTGACTCTCGGGGTCAAAGGTCAATCCATTGGGCAGGGCCAGGTCATCTTTCACCAACACTGTCCTCTCTGTGCCATCCATGTTGGACATTTCAATTTTAGGGCTATCTCTGTTCCAGTCTGCCCAGTATAGCCGTCTGAATCATCAGGACACAACCATGGTTAAAATACATAGAACCACTTCTGCCACCTCCACACTGACTATTTTCTGTTACCACTAGCTCCACTACTACACCTCCCTGTGTATGGATGTAGGACAGTGGCTACGAATATTATAAAGATGAACAATTTCATAGTTGCTTATTGAAGAGTTAATCTCAGGTGTGATTTTCTCAAGAAGTATAAGACACAGTGATTCACATCTTCACCACAGAAGCCAATAAAGGCAGGTACAGACAAGTTATGTATGGAAAGAAGCAACATAGTAGATATACTGAGACATAGCATGCAAAGCTCATAGAGGCCTTTCCCAGCAGATACTAGACTGACAGTTGTCTAGACAGAGAGAGGCTTTGAGTAGGGTTTTAACTATGTACTACTAAAACAAGGGTTCAACCGTATTCATGGTTAAAATGTCAAATACCACTGTACTTACATCATAACAGATGTCAAACAAAAACGACAGTTTCCTGGTGTGTAACTTAAAAATGTCTAAGATAAGATAAGATGCTCCTTTATTAGTCCCACAGGGGAAATTACGGTGTTACAGCAGCAAAGTGGAAAGCACAGTAAGAGAGGCATCAAATCTAGAACATAATATGTCTACAGCTTGGACACCCACCCGTACGCTGGATCTGTGGTGATGGGCCTGGGGTTGACCAGGTCTGTGTCGAAGAGGACCCGCCGATGGCTGCCATCCAGGTGAGCCACTTCCACCGTGTCCCGCATGGAGTCAGTCCAGAAAAGCAAACGGGCCAGGTGGTCGATGGCGATGCCCTCCGGACTTTCCAGGTCTAAGTGAACAGGTTTGAACACACTGAGTCCATAAAGACCATCCATATATCCAAATATCCCCTAACTCATTTAGTGATGAGAGGTGTCAATCATTTCTTACCTGAAGTCTGCTTGAGAAATCTGTATCACATCTTAACATCATGTCTCCTTTTTCATGTGTTGTGAGCATTAAAGATCCAGTCCAATGAAAATCATATTTTCCAAATTTGTGTTTTCTAATGGAAGGTTTGTTAATGGAAAGTAACCAAAACTATTAGAACTCCTGCTGTTGTAAAATGTAACAAACACCCCCGGTTATCAAAATGATAACATTTTCAGAGGACCAATCTGCTTCTGGTGATATATTACACCATCTAATGCCTGGATTTGATTGGAGCCTATCCCAGTCCTCACTGGGTGGAAGGTGGAGAAGGACTGAGGACTGCACAATGTTCAACTATATGTTCTTGAATTCAAAGTTCACAAAGTGTCTGTGTCCTCTATGTGCGTCTCAGTCAAGGCATAGGTGTGGACCAAAAGACCTTTGGGACTACTTTGGGATTTTAGGCTATACAAATAAACTTGACTTGACTTGACCGGGGACGTTTGCAGGCTGCAGTTGAAGTGGAGAGCACCAGGTACCTGATGTAATGACCGTGATGGGTTCGCCTCCTGTCAGAGGAGCCTTGCTGATGGCTGGGCCAGTGATGTCTGTCCAATAAACCATCTTCTCCATGCAGTCATAGGCCATCGCAATCACCACCCTATCCTGAAGACAACAGCGGGACACATGTAGCCTTAGTACTTGATTCAGACAGATTCCACCTTGGGTCTGGATTATGTTGGGTAGCATGGAGAAATGTAAAGTCAGACTGACATCAGCAATCAGATTTCATTCTTCATATCTAATGAAACACTCAGCAGCAATGTTGATGTGCAAATGAGTAATATGTTGTTTTGTGTACCTTTATTCATAACCACAATTCTTATGTAGATTCCTCTGCACAGGGCTACTTTTACTGGTTTTCGCAGAAAGCCATAGTGATACAAGTCCATGGAAACAACCAGGAAATGCATGTTTATGACGGAAATTATTAGATTTGCATTTATTTATATTATATTTATTTTTGGGTAAAAATGTTGTACAAAAGACATAAATAACAGATGTTAGAAAATGTTAGTATTTAAATTTTGTCTTTCAGTTTTACCGTCCCCTATTACATCCCACCCAGTGTTTTTATGAAGTGTAAAACAGCCTTTTTCACTGGTTGACAGTTCATTGTAGACTTCCCAGGCTAACCCGAAGCCACCGTCTCTACAGAGAAAAACAGTAGGATGTCTGTCACTAAACAGGGCTTCTTTTGGTCTGTTTTGAAAGAATGTCACTGTGCCCTTTAATTTTAGCACAGTTACCGAAACCAGAGACCATTTCAAACCCAGTAAAATAACCCTGCTGTGCTGCAGAATGCTTACTGGAATTTCACAACCAGAACATTTTAGGCAATCCACTGTACGCTTTGCTATCATCATCGTCATCATTATCATTTTCAAGGGAATAAAGAGACTTTGGAGAAGTTTTTTGTCAAAGTGGTCTGTTCCAGCACAATTGAGAAATTGTTAAATCAGACTGAGAGATTTGACCTAAGTCAAAAGTCATTCATCTCATCTGATGAGAAAGAGGCGCTTTATGCAAGTGTGTGTGTGTGTGTGTGTGTGAGAGAGAGAGAGAGAGATATTACTTGTGTGTGTGTCTGTGTGTGTGTGAGTGTACATGTCAATGTTACATCACGGAAGCCTTACCGGCACGTAGAGTAGCGCCTTCGCTTCATCCTTCTTCATGTTGGAGCCATCCAGAGGGAGGTATTCAATTTTCCCACTCTGGGCAAAGAGTAGGTGAGTTCCAGGGGCCACAGGACTGACATCAGGTCTGGGTGTGGGGCCAACCGGAGGAGGGGCCACGCCCTGGTCGATACCTTCACAATGCAAGGCAGAATTACATAAATGCTTTGCTCACTTACGAAACACTTAAAGGGCTCAAGATCCGCACATGGGGCCCTTCTGGCTAAACCCAGGTTAAACTCAGACTTTTGCTAGTAGAGCCCCCCGGCCATGGAACACTCTCGCTACTGAGCTTAGAGAACAAGGCCATTTAGCATTTATTAATCTAATATTGTCAATGAGTGTCAGTGTTGGGGAAATGCTGTGGTTTATTTTGTACTATCAACACACCAAGTCATTATCACAGGTGACTAGGGTTTCACAGACTAGTTGACAAGTCGATCATCAAAGCCCCTAGTGAACTCGGGGCATAGTATGGACTCTAGACTATTCATCTGTGACTGAAGCAGTGGCAATGCATCTGCACCAGATATGCAGCAGGGGGCGCTGTAGGTAGGTGGACATAAGTAGTCGGTCAAACAGATTTGTGTACAATCTTTCTCTATGCTACTCCATGTTAAACAAACAGGATTTAAGGTATTTACAGAAGGAAGACTGTGTTTTGCTGAGTGACCATGTTAGCTGGTGATTTTAGTGACAGAACATGTGGTGACATTATAGCAGCCACCCCCCCCCCTCAAAAAAAGCCTTTATGATCCATTTGAAATACTCATCTGTGTTCAATATCTACAATAAACCTTCACTTCAGTTGATTTTTTTCCGGCAAGGCTCAGTCATGTCTCTTTCTGTTTTGTATAAAACGTGGGAAACAAGCCACAGCTGGCAGAGCAGCTGTATTTTATACCATGTCGCTGAATATACCTTGACCCTATGCACTTGTTATATGTTGCTCTGGATAAGAGTGTCTGCCAAATGCCTGTAATGTAATGTAATGAATGGGAGAGCGCACGCTTTTAGAAATGAAAAACCAGAGGTCATGGGTTTGATCCCACCATGGGATGTCAGTAAGGCTATCAGGCCTTCATCCCCCTATCCTCCATCTAACTGTGTCCATCCGCTACACATGGAGACTATTTGTGACATGTAGAAATGGACCCCTTATCCTCAATCAGTGACCCACATTCAAATCCTTTAACCAGTAATGTTATAAAGTCAAAGTCCTCATTGGACACTAGCTGCTCTGCTAAGCTACAGTTTAACACACTTCAAGCAACTTCATTAATGTGGATGTTTCTTGTTCATGACCCTGCTTGATCTACATAATGCAGGACAAAAGGGACAAGACAAATGTATTTTACGTACATCCATCCATCCGCTGTAAAAAATGTATTTCGGATTTTGCCCTAAAAAAAGCATGTAGTGTGCAGGTACTATCTAAATGCACCAGTAGCAGCACCAGTGTAAAAATGGTACAACTGTGAAAAGACAAGATGAAAATCATATAATCCTAGAAGACTGTTAACTCACACAGAGGCTTGCTGCCAGGCCCGGTCCGGGTGTTGGGAACCTCTTGACCGTTGGCGTCCACACACCAACACTGACCAATGCTGGCATGACACTGGGTGGGCTCATATGCCCCATGATGGTCACACTGGGGCACGTACTGACCGACAGCTGGTCGTGGTCTGAAGAACGAGAGGAAGGTTCCAGAGGATGTAGCTGCCAGGGTGCTTTCCCTGTGTCGCTCACACTGAGTCTTCTCACGCTCTGAAAAACAACAACCAAATACTGGAAGAAATCTCAGAGAGAGCGTTTATTTCCATTATCATTCATTCATTCTCTTAACCTCCTCAAACCAGTTCAAGGACATGGGAGGGCGGCAGTCTATCACAGCACGCATTGGGAAGACAACACCAGACTATCACACGGACTATGAGAGTGCTTACATGCAAGATAAAAGCTAAATTTTCATTCAGATTTAGGTGATTTTCTCAACATGAAACTAGTGGCTTTCCCAGTCCGAGTAGGGAATCAGTCCTTAACCCAATTGAGGGGGTTCAAGTGTGTCAGGGTCTTGTTCTCAAGTGAGGGGAAGATGGAGCATGAGATGGACTGGAGAAGCAGAGCTGCTGGAGTGGCATTGGACTGGCTTTGCCAAACCGTTGTGATGAAAAGAGAGCTGAGCCAGAAGGCAGAGCTCTCCATCTACCGGCCAGTCTTTGTTCCTACTCTCACCTGTGGCCATGAAGGTTGGGTCATAACCGAAAGAACAAGATCGGAGATATAAGCAGCCAAAATGGGTCTTCTCAGGAGGATGTCTGGCATCCTGAGGGTCTCAGAGTAGAGCCTCTGCTCCTCTACATAGAGAGGAGCCAGGTGAGGTGGTTCAGCATCTAGTCAGGAGGTCACCTGGTCTCCTCCCTGGTGAGGTGGTCCAGATACGTCCAGCTGGGAGGAGGACACGGGGTAGACTGAGGACCAGGTGGAGGGATTATATCTCCACACTCACCTGGGACCACCTCAGGACCCCCATCCAGAGCTGCTGGATGTGACCAGGAGAGGGGCAGATTGGGGTCCCCTGCTGGAACTGATACCTCCATGAGCTGACTTGGGATAAATGGCTGATGATGGACGGATAATTTGATTATTGCAGCTGCTATGTAAACACCTCCATCACATAAAGGTCTACATCGACAAACCTAACACAATGAACAGAGCTAGGGAGGACCTTCTTCCTCAAAAGACTCCTATGTTCTGCTGCTATTTAGCGCAGACTGGACTTAACCATTGGTTTTAATCATGATTATCCTCTCTTTTGAAATACCAGGATGTTGCACACTGTGTGTTGACCATGGCTCCAAGCCGTGGAGGGAAAACAGATTAAAGACACAGAAGAAGATTCCCCGCTATAGGGGCAGTGGTGACATCTGGAGCTCGCATCCCTCAGTGCGATGCTTATCCCCAAGGCTATCTATGTGGGGAAACCAAAAACCAGTCATAACAAGACCGTTCCAGCCGCGGCCTCCAGTCTCCTCAAAGCACAACGTCTGCTCGCAAACACCAACAAGGGCATGCAAAGTGGAGTGAACAATAGGCGCTCCCTCTTGTCTGCAGGCCGGGGATCAAAGCTGTCGACGGGCTGTCGTCGGCCGGTCGAGACAAACAGAAGAAGAGAGAGGGAATCTCTGTCGGTTACAGTAGAGATGGTGTGGCAAGCTGTGGCAGGGGGAGGCCCAGATGATGCTCTTTTCAGATGAGTGGGGGTCGTAAAACAAAGCTCGCAAAGAATTAGAAAACTCCAGAGGAGGGGAGGACGAAGGAGCGGTAATTATGTCCCAGACACCTGGATCTGCTGTGGCATGGAGGAGGGACGAGAGCCGAGGCTCAGCAGCTTCACTCTGCGCCAGACCACAAAAACATGATGACACTGACTTATGGGACATAAAACCACCAGCCCGGAGGGAAACGGAACCAATACACAGTGCTCAGTACTGTACAACCACAGCAGCTGTCATGCCACCCAAAGGCTCTGTGAGGGAAATGCGATAGGTCGGACAAACACGCATTCAATCATGAACTCCAAAACAGATTTTTTTACAGGGCCCTTCATGTTTCAACTAAATAGTTTCCATCAGAAGAATGGGCCGCGGTGGCTCGGCAGTAGAGCACTGTCAGTGCCTCCTCTAAACCTCTCACTGTCATAAATAAAATGTTCATTTAAATACGCAGAATGAGTAATGTGCATGCTGCAGTGGCTCAGCGGGTAGAGGGTGCACCTCCAAGTCGGGTGTAGCTGGTTCGATCCCACCATATCCGGCCTTGATCCGCCATGCTCGGTAAATTAAAGGCAAATGATGTGAAGTGCTCTCTGAGCAGTCGCTAGACTAGAAAGGAGCTATGTATATAAGGAGTCCATTTACCATCAGAACCTGTGTGCCTGTTGAGTTGAGTCTATTCAAAAAAAGATGTAACTCAGTTCAATCCCTGGTTCCTTCAGAAAGTGTCAAAGTGTCCATGGGCAAGATACTGAACCCTTAACTGCCTGGGACAATAGATGAAAATTAGCCTGGTGGCAAAATCTGGCATATTTACATTCAAAGTGTTCATTAATATGCACTGTCCCTATAAAGGAGATTTATTATTATGATGATAATCATTTTTTTATTATTATTATTATTATTATTATTATTATACACTCAAAGCACTTTACAATGAAGGCCTCACGTCTACTGAGCCACTGCAGTGGGATTCGAACCAGCTACACCCGACTTCCAGGCGTGAGCTCTACCCACTGAGCCACTGCAGCCCATTACTCATTCTGCATATTTAAAAGAATCTTTGATTTATGACAGTGAGAAGTTTGGAGGAGGCACTGAGAGAGTGAGGTCTGTGCTAAAGCACCTCCACTAGGTTTCAATATCCTTGACAGATGGCGTCAGAGGCCAGGCTGCAGATTTAGGAGTGTTTATGTCACCTGGCATCTCTGGTTTATGTCTCCTGCTGACTAACTTGTTCCTCAGTCGGTACCACATGACTCCCTTTGTTCATTTCCATGGAAGGATGGAGAAGAAAACATACACAAAACACCCACATGAGCATGATCCTCCTTGGTTTTAGCAACCATGACAAAACCCTGTTGAGAGTTCAATGCAACGTCATGCTGCACACCAGAATTTGAACAGTCTGAGCAGTTGCTGTTGGCCAGCCCTGTAAGGAGACAGGACTGTCCCCCACCATACAGCCAGTCTGACACTCTTTCAGCTTTTTAGAAAGATCCTCCATGTAGAAACTGAGGAGAAAAGGTGACAGTATTCCTCCTTGTCAGAACCCATTGGTCACTACGAACGCTGTAGATGTACTCTTGCCCCATCTAACCTACGTGGGTTGATATGCATACCAAAAGTGAAAGGGTCTTATTTAATAAGATGGGACCCCTCTTGTAGTGTAACAATTTACAATGATTGACTCATTCAAAAGCTTCTGACACATCCAGGAAACACATAAATACTATAGTGTTGTGTCGTCTATGCTTACTAACAACTCACCTCAGTGCAAACATGCACAGATTTAGGTTGAGCTGGGCCAAACTAAGTATTGGCTTAAGCTAAAGGTTAGATAGAGACTAAAGTGAAGTCCGGATGAGGTAGGTAAGTAAAGTTTAGGGAAATTCAGTGAAATAGGGTTGAAGGAATGTCGACACGCTTGAGCTCAGGAGCTAAAGCCGAAACCCACGCAGCCACGGTTCATGATACAGCTAAACTGGTGAAGTCTCGTTATCAAAATAAAAGCCTCACAGCAGAACACACACCGGACATTCAGGAAAAGATGTTAACCAAGTCAGGCAAGACATCAAACCAAAGACTCTGCTGGTAGATGACCCTTTAATAAGATGTTAAATGCTCGTATTTGTCAGCTCCAATCCCAACATTAAGGAACGGAATCGAAAATCAATTGCCAGCTACTTGGTGGATATTTGGCCTTCTTCAACAAGCAGTGCTCAGAAACCAAACCACTGACAACTTGGACCTCTTCTGGGAGCAAGGAAACCATTTCAGAATGGAAGTGGTTCTTTTAAACAAAGTGGAGGTCCACATGCTTACTGCCAATCTATTTAATGGTCTCCAACACACCACTGCTGGTATTTGGAAAGAGTCCGGAAAATCGGGGAAAAGCAGAGCCATCTTTTCTTCCTAGGCCAACAAGGACAATGCCTTGAATCAGAAAATGAATTCTGTTGCATGTATTTACAAACACACTAACTTTACTATAACTAAACCTCAGGTCCTTGGCAGGAAAACCATTTTAATCCATTAATTTATCATCAAGCAAGCCTCAACTTTATGTTTTTGAAACTTGGTTTGAACAAGACAACAGCACAACTGTTCTGATCGACTCAACCCCTCCTAACATCCACCTCATTTGTGAGTGAAACCGCAACGCATAAGGAAGGAGGTGGAGTCGCCATTTGGTTTTATGATTCGCTCCACTGCAAGAAGATATCTTAAGGAAATTCTGTTGCTTTTGAACATGTGGCTCTTCAGTTGAATTCCTCTTCTCGAGTTATGCTTCAAAATATCTATACGCCACCGAAATACAAAGTAAACCATTTTGATGACTGCTGTCTATAATCTACGTTGTCTCTGACTGTGTACTAATTCCTTGTGATTTAAACATCCATGTTGGCAACCCCCGGGACGGAAAGACTAAAGAAGCGTGTTGTGTTCTTGATGACTATGAACATGACTGAGCCCACGCACCACATAGGGCAAACTCTGGACTTGATTATCTACAAGGGCCTGAACATTTCCAAGGTTGTAGTCACTGATGTTTCTCCCTCTGATCATGCCCGTGTCTTCTCTGAGAGTACCATCTCCATGCACACAAGCCTACAGACGTAATCACAAAACGACACACCACTGAAAGCACCACTGAATGAATTACTTATCAAGGCTTTCTCTTCCACAGCTGCCCTCTCTTGGGTCTCAGTGAATAAGTTTGTCGATAAATTCAATTCTAAAATTACAAATGCTATTGATGCCATTGGAGCCACTAAGGATAAGGTGGTCTCTGGTAAGATAAGATCTCCATGGAGATGTGCCATGCTGGTCAGAATAGAACAGAAGAGTCATAAAGCGGAATGTGGGTGGCGAAAAACCTAATCTCACGGTTCACTATGGCTTTATCGAGAGAAACTGCACGTCGAGAAATACAAGGTGGTCCTACTTCTCTGACAACATTGCCGAAAACCATAATAATGTACATACCTTATTTGTCTGATCAGTGGAATCTTTGGACTTTTCTAAGTGGCTGTGTTTAAGGAATAAGTACTAGTGTCTAATTTGAGAGACTAGTGCCTTGAAATGAATAAAAGATAAAACGTCCTGCAAAACACACAAATAACACCCACAACCGACATGCAAAGGCATAACCACCACCGTCATGCCCACATACCCAGAAAAGGCCATTAGTCTTAATCCCCACACACACACACAAGCACGTTTATAGTGTTTCTTTGCTCTTCCCTTGACACCACAGTTTTTACAGCAGTACATTCTATCTATCTAGGCTGTTTCACAACACATCTCACTGTCTGGTTTGTAGTCACAGCAAGCCACATGATTAAAGAGCACTCCGGTGTAAGTCAGAAGAGGTGAAACACTGGTGTTCATCTGAGCCAGCACCCCTCGATCATGTCCAGAACACGGTTCTCTAAACAGTTCCTCTGCCCTACTCTAAACCGTGGGGTTTACAAAAATGTCACAAGTCTCAAATAGTCCAGCTGTGTGAGAAACTAGCTGTTGGGTTCCCGAGTTTACAAATGTTTATTAGGGAGATTTCAAAGATTTATGTCTGTGAAAACATTTGTTGAATCTATGCCATGGACTGATTTCACCATGTTTACTGATGTTATTTAAATCCTTTGCGGATTAATTTTTTTGAAAAATTATTGAGTATTTCCTTGTTTTTCTCTACATAAAAGTGGACATCTTGTGAGGAATGGATATGGTTTGAATCTCGCCTCTGAATCAACGCAGATAACTCCACCAACTATGGCAACAGTTTACAGAATGTTCAATCTGTCCAACCCACTACCTACACACCTTAAAACCTAAATGCTGGTCCAAGCCTGAAAAGCCTCTCTTAGAGCAGATAAAAAGCCACAGTGCACACCACAGGCAGTGGCATCTTAAAAACAGGTCAACATCTAAATGAAACGTTGACCGATAGAAGAAGCTTTATTTATTTTTCATTCTACATACAACAAAATGGGATCTCTACATTTAAGCCATTCTATTGCAGAGGAGCAGTAAGCAGTTGCAGCTCGCGTGGAGCAGTCAGGGGTTCAGTGCCTCGCTCAAGGAAACTTTGACATGCTTTCTGCAGGGGCGGGGATCGAACCACCAATCCTCTGATTACTAGACAAAAACCCTACCTCCTGATTTATAAAAGTGACTAATGCAGAAATGCAGAAATTTCAGTCCATGAGGACTTTTCTCAGTCCTGGAGTCGACAGAAATGTTTTCATTTCTACACTAAGTCACTTTCGCACACTTTTATGAGCACCTTCTCCTATAAGCCTAAGATTGATTATTCAGCATATTTCACCCATGATAACTTTTTATATTATATCTAAAATCCCATTGTGTGAATCTGGTTCTGCTGTCCTTGAACGTTTTGCAGGCCTATACACCCGGATTAAAGATACACTTTTTTTTAACATCTTTTGCATCTTTGAGGTTACAATTTTGTTATTTGAAACATTTTGGTGGGAGAGACCAACCTGAAGTGATGGGGGTGCACAGGAGGCCATCACCATGGTAACCAGGACGGCACTGGCAGGCGAAAGAGCCTGGTGTGTTTTGGCAAACGGCGTCTCTGTGACACTGATCCTGTTGGCACTCGTCTATGTCTGCAGAACAGTAATGAAAAATTAAAACTGATTTGAAAAAAGATGACGGCAACTGCAGGGTCCCACAGAAGAAAGTTCAGTATCATGGCTGCTAACATGTTATCCCTTCAACACATATAGACACAATGCTGAGAACTATCATTATTTATATATAAGTAAAAGAAAAAAATATATAAAAACACCAACTCCATTTATGGCAGAGTGTGAAGAGTTGCCACAAATATGTATGTATGTATGTATGTATGTATGTATGTATGTATGTATGTATGTATGTATGTATGTATGTATGTATGTATGTATGTATGTATGTATGTATGTATGTATGTATGTATGTATATAAATAAGATCCCAAATTTGGAAAGGCACCATTTATATTGGATGGTTTTACTATGCAGACAGTGTAAACCTCCTGCAGACTTTGGTCATGATGGCTTCACTCTGCAAAGTTACACACATACAGCTGAGTTTCATCGAATTTCCAGAGCTTAGTGGTTAGCCAACAACCCTGAGCAGATGACAAGAAAAAAGAAAGAGGGGGGCGATGTATATGATTAACAAGTGCTGAGCTGCACAGCTGTATAACAGGCTTCGGCATTTCCTGTTCTGGTGGGAGCATTTAGTCTCACTGGGATGCCGAAATGAGATCAGAGTCGCATTCGGAACTGACTTTGTTTGCCAGATAGGTTCTAACAAACCAGGGAGCCAACCAGATGCATTTCTTCCTGTGAGCTTCATTAATAATCAATAATATGCTGATTAATGATACTAATAATAAGCATGTATTTCAGCTTGGTACTCCGCACATTAAAAACCTGGAATTGTTGCATGAGAACTAAATAATGTCTCAAGTCCATGGATGAAAGGAGCAGAAAGGCAGTTTTGCAGATACAACACTAATTCTCTTCAATGACAAGTAAATTTCTCAAGAAGGCCAATTATTAAAAACTAAGGAAATCAGTCAGTTTCCCTCGGTGACCTTTCATTTGGTAAGAGGAAATGTAAATATAGAGGGATTCACACTATAGTGATGTAGAGTATTTCAGTAACCTCATTTTAGTTATTTTGGTGTTTTTTATGAAAATATTTTTTTTAAGAGACCGGATGTTAAGGATAAAAAGAGAGAAGGGAAAGACACGAAAAGATGCAGTAAAGGTCATAAGGTCCTCAAACTCAGGTCTGAGTCGACACCATACACAATGGTCTGGTAAAGTCATTAGAAATACCCACTGCTTGTGTTTGTTAGTGAGTTAAATGTGTGTATTCAAAGTACCATGGCACCAATGTACACAACAGAACTTCCATACTTTAATGCTAAAATTGTTAATTTTTGGTTAACTTACAAACACCTCTAAAGTAAACTTCCTTTTAATTGATCATTACTTTACAATTTTATTATTTTTCAACTTTGTCTATGGTACTCCATTTTGATGAGGCTGGTCTCACTGGGCACTGTTTTAACCGGGTCTGGTTATTTTATTCCTCTTTTACTCCTCTTATTTTCCATCCATCCATCATCAACTGCTTATCCAGATTGTGGAGTCATGCTGGAGGCTATCTCACCGGTCATTGGGCAAAAGGCAAGAAAAAAACTTGGACAGGTTGTCATTCTGTCACAGGGCTTGAGCAGTTAGGGGTTCAGTGCCTTGCTCAAGAAAACTTCGAAACAATTTCTGCAGGGGCTGGGAATTGAACCACCAATTTTCCGATGACTAGATGACCACCCTACCTGTATATAATATACAGGATCATTATTATCATTATTATCACTACTATTATTGCTGTTATTCAATAGCCCAACATTTAAGATAACTAGAAAAGACATATGGAGGGATGGAAAATTTCAGAATAGTGACTTCAATATGTCCATCATTTTGTTTGCAAATCTTTTTCTACTCTACTGACACCTCAGAGGGCTTTAAAATGTATAAATCCCATTCGCAAACACATAGTCATGCATTGATAGCGGAGGCTGCCATGTAAGGCACCAACCTGCTCATTGGTAGCTGTTAGGAATCAGTGTCACACTCAAGGACACTTCAATGCACTCGGGAGTGAACCAGGAACCATCTGATTACTCGACAACTCATGCTACATTCAGCCATGCCACCCACAACTACAGTTTTATATCAAATGAGTAATGGTGGTCCTTCAGAGGAGTCAGGTTTATGTGGTCAGGGTTATCCTGATATAGTCTGCAGGCAACCATTATTTAGTGACAGATAACAAGACAAGTCATAACACTGAGAATAGTTATCTATTCATTCGACATGGTCCAAGCTCTGCTGGCTCCTCTAGTGACAGCAAACTAAACTCTCTGGAGTCTGGGTCCTTCAAAGTAATAGCAAAAACAAGACATCAAGGTCTTCTCTGCACTCACACAAACAACAGATAACACTGATGAGAGCCACAGCGGTAGGTAAACATGCTCATGAACTTTACCTTCGCAGACACGACCATCGCCCACAAAGCCCGGCAGACAGGAGCAGATGTAGTTCGAGCCCCCTGTGTAGCTGCACCGAGCTCGGTCTGGAGCATCGCAGTCATGACTGCCCCTCTGACAGTGGTCAACTGCACGGATCTCCTCTATACATAAACAGAAGTGAGGTAGATGCAGTTTGTATTTGTTGGATAAAGAGACAAATCATAACCACACACACACTCACACACGTCTATACATATAAATAAAACTATATCTATCTATGGAGGGCATGACTTTGTTTAAAGTGCGGAGATTGGTGCACAGTCACCACATGGTCCTTGGCAGATCTGGGCCCAAGACAACTGGGGGCCTTTTTCTTCTTTAGCCTTCATCCACCTCTCCAGCTGTTGTGGTGCTTCCCTGAAGTCAGCCATCACCTTCCACCAGTTCCATTGTTGACGTCTTGTTTGGATTGGTCTTTGCCAGGGATCTCCCCTCTTGACCTTACCATTTAGAGTGACTCCACCAGGAGCTTTGCTCCAGACTGCATTACTCTCAGGATCTCAGAACCACATAAGCTTCTCCACCATGACAAGGTAACAGTCCATAGAGATGAAACTTAAACTGTAACCATCTCCTAAACTATAACTATACTAAATGCTAGCTGCACATGAGCTTACATTTCCCGACATGTGCGGTCTACTGCTGAGCTACCTACTATTATCTATTAGCTATATATGTAGTAAGACATACAAGGTACCGTCCGATTAGTATCCATATTCTATTATCTTTCTCCACACAGTGGGATGAATGGGATAAGTGCTGGCCAGTTAAAACAGCTCTATCAGCACTCTAGTTTTTCCCTATAGGAAGTAACATAACATGAGAGCCCCAAAAAAGGTGAATGGCTTCATGCATCAGGATATACTATGAGAGTGTTTCATTGGGATCTCCATCAGGGAGCTTCAACAAAAGGACTATGTCAAATCATGAACAATGTCAGCTTTGTACAGTATATACTACCCACTGGTGTTCAACTCCAACACCCTCTGGTTATTCATCATAGCTCAGGCATTTACCCATTTACAACCGACGCGTTTATGTAAAAGGGAACTCAAACAATGGCACAAACATGCATGTAAAACACACACACACACACACACACACACACACACACACACACGCACACGCACACGCACGCGCACGCGCACGCGCACGCACACACACAGGCTCTCCCTCATTCAGGACATCTGTCTTTTCAACAGGGGACTTCAAACAAAATACATGCAAACACACACCACCAAGTCCACCCACCCACACAGCTGTGAACACACACGTAAGCCCATACATGTATCTGTAAACACACACACACACACACACTAACACACACACTAACACACACACATTTGGACATACCAACACAGGTCCTTCCATCACTAGCAAAATGAAATCCTCCGAGACATTCGCAGCGAAAGGTTCCAGGGTGGTTGTTGCAGATGGAGTTGGGCCCACAAACCTGAGAGGTCTCCCTGCACTCATCAATGTCTGCAAATAACACAGAGGGATGACATTATTTCGTTGATAGGAATACATAGTATGGTATAATAATACAACAATACATAACACAACCAAAGACACTCTTTGCTGATGCCTGGGGAGTAGTGTGAGGTTTAACATACCCACACTGATCTCCAACGGCACTGACGAAGGGGTTTGTTCGACTAAATAGACACCTGTGATATGCTGCCTCAATACACATGCCATTATTCTCTAGAGCAGATACTCAAACAAGACCAGTTCAGTCATGGATCTGATCCAGTGTACTAACCCATCAGTGCTTGGAGGACATCAGGCTACGCCATCATGAATCTTACCGACTCATCTCGCAGACAGCATCATTCACTAAACTACAATAGCTATTTGTGGTAGAGGTAAGTATGTGACTGCAGGCCAAAAATCAATAAAGCACCTCAATAAGAATGAGAAGTTTTGAGAGCATCAAAAGATGCTTATAGCAGAAATAAAACACATTCAGTTGAGTTCATCTCTCGCCAATATGGACACAACAGTTGCTTTTGTTAATTTCCCATGTGGAACTTTTGTTAACCTAAATCACCATGAATTTTCCTTTACACTTCAGGCTTCAGGTTAAGCTGCATCCTACCGTAGCAGGAGCGTCCATCTCCAGCAAAACCAGTGGCACACTCGCAGGTGAACTGAAGGCCCTCCTCTGGCCGGCACACGGCGTTGGTGTCGCATCCATGTCTGCCTGTGAAACATGGGTTCTGCTCAGGGGGACCACCTGCAGGACAACACACAAAGTCTCGTTTGTTTGTTGACATTCACATTCACAACTGCCTCTAGCTAGTGTTGGACGATATGGAAAATATCATTGACAAGATCATGGTAATGACACCCAGCGTAAGAGGCAAGGAAGCCATCTGGGTTAATGGTCAAATAATAATTAGAAAACTAAAAATAATGCTTTTTTTCTTATCAGTCCCACAAGGGGAAATTTCCGATTTTCTGCATTTAACCCATCCTATTGTATAGGAGCAATGGATAGCTGCAGTGCCTGGGGAGCAGTTAGAGGTTCAGTGTCTTGCTCAAGGACACTTCAACAAGCTTTCCGAAGGAACCAGAATTAAATCAGTGCCATGCCCTCCCTTATGGCGACTGCGACTGTATCAGGATTTTACCGTTTTTCTTTTTATATAACATGAAACACAATAAACAAGCAAGACAGTCACAATTGCACAGTGTTTGGGAACCTTAGCGGGGCATGTTTGAAGTTCCTGGCCCCTGCAGACCTTATTGTCTCCATTCTGGAAATGGTGAGCCCAGATGTTCCACTGTCTTCCAATAAACTCTGAATGAGTCAAGCTAGCTTGTATATCCTGTCCCCTTTATGCAGCCGGTCTACATCTCTCACCCCCAAAAGTACCTTTAACACCCCCCCCCCACCAAAG
>OMLC01068900.1:42294-53763 GCA_900302585.1 Regalecus glesne
CCCCCCACAGATTCTCCAACATCTCCCTTGCACCCAGCCATCTGTGGTAGTATGTATCCCGGTGTTGTATGGAACTAAGTGTCCTATTAACTCAAGCAGCTGACCTTTAACCTCCCCACCAACACACTGACAGGATTTCTAAGGATAGCTGAGGAAAAACAACAGGGCAAGGATTACTATTGATCTGTATCTGACATGCTGCTGGAAACACCACTAAAACATTTCTAAAAAGTCTGAGACCAGCTCCAATGTGTTTCTTTACATTAAAAACACGACACACATAGATTTCTGGACTTTCAGGATAACAATTGATTTCATTTCATTTCATGTTGAATTATTTCACAGCACTGACAAATTATTTTACTTGTTTTGGGGGTTTTCTAACATGAATACGTCGAATTTTGCCTTGCGTTTGACATGCCCTTGTTGCAGTGATTTCATTAATGTAGAAATATGGGCGGAGTCAGCATCTTTGCTTCAACCCCTGTCACTTAGCTACTGCTACAGATACTTTCTAGTCACGGTATGCATCAGGAATATTGCACATGGCATCTTTAATCTAAACTCCAACCATGCACGTGGATAAGCATCAGAACTCACTGTGGATGGAGCCAATCTTGTTGGTCATGGCGTAGCGAATCAGCTGGTTGTCAGAGTCATACATGACAAAGATCTGGTCCACGCTAAGCTGCTGAGTGAGCGGAGCTGTATTGGCAGTATTGTCATGGGGACAGCCTTGGAAGGTAATGGTCTGACGCCACGAGTAGCTCCGGGTCTCAATGCTGTCATCTGGTAGGCTGACAGTGTAGTCGCGATTGGACGAGGAGGTGATCACTTGGTGTAAAACAATCCATGGGAACAAAAAGAGCGTGTCTGTTATGTACAGCACAATGATGGTTCCAAAAAAGTAAGTATCATTTTTAGAACACAACACGTGTCACACGTGTAGTTGAGAGAGAAGCGTTAGCTTGGTGTAAAGCTATGTGCTTACAGTTGTTGCCGTTCTGGTAGATCTCCTTGTAGGGGTCAATCTGGACTGTGGAGCCCGGTGGGACCTCCGGGACCCGCCCTTCAAGCTGGGTGCTCACCAGCAGGTGGTCATGTTCATCGATACCCTTAAACTCCTGTCTGATGGTCAACCTTTCATTGCCGGGCTGGAAGGTCACCTCAGCCTGCCTGCTAAATTCACCCCCTGTGTGTGTGTGTGTGTGTTTGTGTGTGTTGTATTTGTTTGTTTGCAAGAGTGTTTTTATGTTTTATATGAAGGAATTGTGTGCATATGTTAATATTTAAGTGTGTGCATGGGAGTGTTTGTGTGAATGTGTTTGTGTATTTGTTTTCATGTGTTGTGTGCAGATGTGTGTTATCATGTATGAATGTTAAAAGTGGTCAAAAGACAGTACAGAGTGAGTCTTGCATAGATTTAAAAACAACCTTTCAGAACACGTTTCACTGAGCCTATTTTACATAATTAATATTTGCTTTATCTTTTTTTATGTCAGGAGCTTCTGGTTGCCTCCCTGTAGAAATCATCATCCACACAGGACAAGGTTGAATGTTGGGGAAAGTCGCGTGTTCAAAATTATCCCAATTTCAGATAATTCATCAATTTGCCTTCTTGTTGTCCGGACAGCTACTTACTTGGTTGCGGACCTGACATCAGCCAATAACATCTAAGCCAAACTCTTCCTGAAGGATTACAGCTATGATAATACACCCAAATGTTTTGCAGGAATTACATTTAGTTCTCACAATTAACAGTATGTTCCACTGAGAAGCAAGTTCCTTTTTACTGTTACTATTATTATCTTGACTCAAAATCACCATTTCAACCTCAGCTGACATTTTAAATGAAATGCAATGTTTTGATGTTTGCCACATCAGTGTTCTGAAAATGCCTGACAAGTTGTGAAAACTTGGTCAAACATTTCCCAAAATAGTCAAATTGGCCCCACTAATAAGATGAGAAGCTATTAAAAGCAAAAGATCAGTTTAAGTATGTAGTGCTGTTAGGAGGCTCCTCCTGCAGCTCCCACACCAGAGAAATTCTACAGTTTATATTGGTTTTGGTTCTACTTCAGAGACGTGGATCTTTGTCCTCCAGCTGAGGGCTATGAGTCAAAAGAACATTTCAAGGTTCAAAATCACAAACATCCTTAGTGCAAAGGAGAGAAATGATGTCTCAGTCAGCTTTAGGGTGACACTATAAAATAAATGAAAAGCCGGACCAAGACAAACAAGAAACCCTTTCATATGTGTCTTGTAAAAACAAATTATCATTAGGTTGATAGATCAGTAAGGTTTTGGCATTGACCAATAATTGCTTGAAAATGCGTTACCAGTATCGGGGACAACTATTGAAATTGTGCCCGTAATGACACGGCGATATGATGATGGATTGATTATGTGCCAACGGCAGTGACAAACATTAATGGAACGACAGATCACACAATAGCTAAAAATGACATGTCTGCAGTGTGGGCTATTTCTGTTACCATGATGATTAACTGGCCTATTTTGAATGGATGAAATTAATGTCTCACTTTAAGTGTGTCATCAGTCATCAGCAGACTAACTGATTAAAACAACATTTCACCGAAACGCTTTTTAATGTTCTAAACATAAGAGAATGTTAAGTAACTAATGTAAGCATGCCATCCTTCAACATGAAAGACAATGAGATCTCACCAACGAGACTGAAGCCATTTTCAAAGCCAGGCTGCTCCAAAGCAAAGGCCCAGCCAATGACACCGCCCAGGGAGGAGAGGGGTTGCAGAGAAGGGCCCAGGTTGTCAGGGATGGTGCTGATGGCGATGTATGCCCGTCCATCATTGGCTACCACGTAGGAGTGCAGGTCATTATTGCTGAGCTCCACGGGGGTGGGAGAGTTACCCACATACACTCGGCCATTCACCTTGCCATTCATTCTCTGGGGTTTCCCTGTGGACCACCAGGGTTTCAGAAGATTTGATTAGCAAGAGTTGTCCACTGTTTAGGAGGACACTATAGGATGAATCAACAATGTCAAAGTGATACATTAATGCAAAAAGGCAGAGAAAATACTGCAAATCGAATGTATTCTGAATGGGTTTTAATGGACTAATCCGTTAAAACACTTGTCTTGCACCTGACCTGCATTTGCTGGAAGAAGATTCTTCATTAATCTTTCATTGTAAATACAGGCAATTCATTTTTTTCTCTGCATTTAACTCATCTGATTGAGCAGTGACTACGGCACCCAGAGAGTGAAAACTTTACTTCTGATATAGCAACTTGTTAAAATATCTAAAAAATAACTCCTACCCATTGACCTACAACAATCATACTTGAATAGTTGGTGCCTTTTTCCAACTACAAACTTTAATGTAACTTCTAAACCTAATGAATGAAATAATTTTCTTCAATAAAATCAACAAAAAAGAGCTCAGTGAACAAACCCTCTGCTACGCAGTCCTTCCCATTGCCGTAGAAACCAGGTCTGCAATGGCAGCAGTATCCACTGCTGTAATCCCGACAGTCGGCAAAAACTGAACACTTCTGCCTGTTATTGGCACACGTCTCAAAGTTGTACTTAAAAACTGTGGGAAAAAGAAAGATGAAACACCATCAATCCCTTGCTCAAAATAAAGAAAATACATGAAGCCTGACATTGTTTGACGATGGATTCATCCATCAATGGATCAAAATAACACAATTTACCATCGACATTTAGATCGTCATCTTCTTCCAACACCACTATCTCAGGGTTCTGGGGCTGGGGGTGTGGTGGTATGGGCTGGATGGGTTCACGGTTGTCGTACTTGGGTTCCACTGTGTCCGGGTACCTTGACTCAGGGTCGGTGAATCGTGGCTGGATGGGCTCAGACTCGGTGTACCTTGGCTGACTGGGCTCACGGTTGGGAAATCTTGGTGGCACAATCTCAAGGTCAGGGTATTGCTCCTCAGTTGGGTCAGGATCTGGGTAATCCGAGTCATCCTCATCAAATTCAGGATAATCCGGTTCTGTGGTCTCAGGATTTCCATACCTTGGCGTGACGGTGTCAGCTTCAGGGTAACTGGGCTGATACTGAATCGGGCGTACAGTTGGCTCTAATGCCACTCTTGCCCTTTCGACTTCAGTGGGTGGTAACTCCACCTCCTGCTGTCCCTCCTGTTGGTCAGGTTTAATGGTCACAGCAGGCTCATCCACTCCCTCATCTGGACGCAGGTCAGTTGCCTCGCCAGGTGTGATGGCGATGAAGATCGGTGAGGTGCCAATCTCATACACCCAGACTCCCTTTTGTCCAGAGTTTGTCTTCCTGATTGCAGAAAGGAAGATCAAATGAAATTAGATGTGATTTAACAGCAAGACTTTATAGATGAAAGACAATGGTGGTTCACTTCCCTTAGCTTGTCTTTTTCACTGAGCCCATGATGATAAGTAGTGGCAATAAAGCAGAGCAGACATAGGAGAGAAGAGTCTGGTGGCATTTGATCCCAGGTACACAATATTTCAATATTTATATTCATCTTTTAAAACCATTCATTTATTTCAACAATTTAAAAGTAAGGCTGTTAAACCTGCAAAGTCAGGGCACAAGTCATCATTAACTTTCACTGACGGATGACATTGCATGAGGGTCTGGTGTGTTGGTATTTTAAGAGCTGATCAAATATTATCTTGACCCCATTTGAGAACACAGATAAGTCACTGTGAAAATATATCGTCTAGTTGTGATGCTATCTTGTCAATCACTTAAGTTAAGTTATATGTTAAAGGTGGAACGAATATGATTGGGGGGAGGTGCATGTATATAAAACACGTGTCTCATCAGGAATACGTTTCATGCATCTGCAATACATACTCTGCCAGTTGCCTAACGGAGCTCTCGTCGGTGGTGATGCGGTAGTAGGTGCCTTGACTGCTGCTCCAGCTGAACCAGCCTTTCACCAAACCTTCGTTGAAACCAGCCTCGATGGGCTTGGCTTCATCCCTGACATATGTGGAGAAGTACTGCAGACCCTCTCTGGGGTATAGTAGGATAGCGTAGGAGGCTGATGCCATGGAGGCCACTACCAGCTGGAAAGTGTTTCTCTGGAACACAAAAGAGATTTTGTGTGGGAATCTCAGTCTGGCCCAATAGTGAATGAAAATAAACTTTCAGTGAGCTGATGCAGTTCATTTCAATTGCAGCCTGGTTCTGCAACCAAATCCAAAAAGTGTCAGGATAGGAAAATCTTAGTACCCTTGTCTGAGTCAGAATACAATTTTCTCTTTGATTTGACAAGTTTTCGTAGGCATGGAATTTGACTTGATATGTCATGATTTACTCACTGTGAGAATAAAGGGTGAGATTAGATTTATCGACAAAGGGTATGAGTTACTCACCAATATGGATATTGACACCAAGACATTATTTTGGTCGGTGAGATCAAGGGACTGGGACAGATGAGAGCATTTTAAGATGCAATAAAACATGCACAAAAAAGTTCTCCAAAGAACAACATCTTACAGTTAGATTTGATACCAGCCTCTTCCCTCAGATCCCTCTTTATCTTGGGACTACTTTTTGTTATTGAAAAACTCCAGTTTATTACTGCACACCGGAGCCTGTTTGTAACGCCTGTCAGTTGCTTAAATAAGAACGTGGTGCAGTTGAAACCCTGAGAAATGTGAACAGGCTCCAGCACGTAGTAATACGCCGGCATTCTTCAGTGTCCGAAAGTGGATACAAGATATGCAATGGTCTGGGAGGAAAATCCAGCTTTGGAAAAATACAAAAATACATTGTCTTGTGGATGCTCAATGGGGCTTTTTTGTGCATTTTATCATGAAGTGAACTGTCCCTGTTTGAACTTTGACTAGCTCCTTGATCTCTGGTCATGGGACTTGTTGACCAAGGAAATATCCACATGATGATAACACTACTGATGAGTAAATCCTACTTTCATTACTCAATAAATTCAAGGAATCCCTTTAAGGAATATTTTTTGAGTCATATTAGCAGATTTGAAACTTTTGTTATTTGTTTGTTAGACATACAATTAAGTTGCAGTGAGTGAAACAGTACTAGAAGCTACAACCCCTTGGTCGACTGTTACACTTAAGATAAAAGAGTGCGGGGCTCACTGCTGCAGCTCCCAAATCTATAAAACATACCAATCCCATAATTCCATGTCCGTTTATCAAAGAACACAATACCCAATGTGGCCAACAGACTCCCATCTCACCTTCCTGTCTACGCCGTCCCCCCTGCCAGGTATCCCATAAGCAGCCATGTTTTCCCAGGTGACAATCAAGGTGTGTACGACTGGCTCCTCATCCCGTGGGAAAGCCTTCTTCACATAATCTGTGGCACGCTCCAGGACATCCAGGCTGCTGTCTTGACGGTAATATACCTTTCCCTCTCCGTCACTGTTGTCCAGATCTCCCAGATGTGCGGCAATCATTTTGAAACTGGATGCCATCTCCCCAAGGTAGTCAACCTCTGCTGTGGGCTCAGTGAGGCCCACAAAGCCATTGGTGTTGATCTGGAAAAGGAGTTATAGATAATATTATAGGGGAGGAATGGCCTCCTATACTCATTTGGATCATCTGAGAACAAGAAATAAATGAGTTATGCTCTTCCACTACAACTGAGGAGTGCTATTGAGCCAGTACATTGTCTTCAATGGATTCAGTGGAACTGTTCATTGACCAGCAGTATACAATATATATACACATACATAACTACATACATATATGCACTTTCTAAAATAAGAGTCACACAGTGCTTTAGAAGCAAGTTAAAGAACACATAAAAGTACAAATACACCTTAACACTAAAGGAGAAATACGAAAAAGACTGAGAAGTCCCAGTTTTACATATCACAATTAGTCCCCATGTAGCAAGGGTGGACACAGACTTAGATGGACTTTAGGGAATTAAGACCAGCTTTCCTTCCTGATGCCCTGTAGTGGGTTTGAACCCACAGCTTCTGTGGGTTAGCAGTCTAAAATTAGACAGACAAAAATTAGCAGTCTAAAACAGCATAAAACAAAGAAAACAGAATATAGCCAGTGCATGTAGTCGTACAAGGTACTCCAAAAGATATTCTCGATAAGTTGGTTTGTAAATGTTTTCAGCGCTGGTGACGTGCAAAGCGGGAAGGTATGCGTTTAAAAGATCATGAGAATAATATCCATTTTTATGGAGCTCATGACTTAGCCATTCAAAAATTCTTGCTATTCATGCATCTGATGTCCATACACTCCTGTGCGGGGTTGAAAGAGGGTGGGCTGCAGAGTCATAAAAGTCAAACATAGCAATTAATCAGAAGAAGAAAATGCTTTACCTGTTATTGTACAGACAGACAATAAAATGTGTTCTCTGCATTTAACCCATTCTATTGTAAAGGAACAGTGAGCAGCCGCAGCGCAGCAGTGGTCAATTGGATCAAACCTTTCAAAACGGGGTTAAATTCTTTATTGTATGAGAGAAATTCTTAAGGACAAGGCAGAGGAGGGCCATGCAACCACTAAGAAAACAGTGCTCCTGCAGACAGTTGAGTAAATATCCTGTTTTACTGCATGACTTGGGGTCCGCAGGGATTACATTGCAGTAAATCTTAGCATGGCATGACATGATCTTTGAAACCAGCTCCAGACTTCACTTCCCTCTGCACAGCAAGCCAACACAGTAACCTCCTGCTTTCATCCTAGACATGTGCAAATGATTGACTGAAGAACTTGTATCCATTTCATTGTGAATAATATTTTTACTTTTTTAATAAGATTCCCTTATAAGTCCCTCAAGGGGAAATTTGGAATTCTCTGCATTTTAACCCATTCTATCATATAATATAGTGCTTGGGGAGCAGTTAGGGGTTTAGTGTCTCGCTTAAGGATACCTTGACATGCTTTCTGCAGGATCGGGGATCGAACCTGTAACCTTCCGAATGTCTCAATCTCCATCAAAATGGGCAGAGAACATGCAGATTTTGATGTCAGTGTAAAACATCTTTACTAATTTCGGGTGGCAGTGCAAAAAATCCAAAGTAAATGAAGCTTTGTAAAACCAGTTCGGAAAACCACTCCATGGCCATCACTATTACAGGACTGTTACCATGATATTGCTATTACCACAAGCACTACTTGCAATATGACCCTAACATAGGACTGAACCTACAAATACCATAGTACTGCATAATGAACCTACAATCACCACAGTACTACCTTCATAATACTACTCCACCTACTACTGCAACAAGTACTATTAATAACAATTAATACTGCTGTTGGCAGTGCTAAATCTACTACACCTACACAGCATCCACCACCCCTCTGTGTGTCTTGGGGGACAGATCCTTCCTCTGCTGCTCTCCTTGAGGTTTCTTCCTACGTCCCTCCCTGTTAAAGGGGTTTTAAGGGAGTTATACCTGATCTGATGTGAGGGTCTAAAGACACGATGTTGTGTTATTCTAAAGCCCACTGAGGCAAATTTGTAATTAGTGATAATGGGTTATACCAATAAAACTGACTTGACTTGACCTACACCTACTACTATGAATACTACAACTCCTTTTACTACCACGTCTCGCTTACAGGAGAAGTAGAGGAGGAGGAGGATGAGTTGAGAAGGAGGGAAAGGGAAGTGGAGGGACATTATAATGCATGATGACAGAGAGAAGAGGGGGAGGGAAGCAAGTAGGGTCATGTTGGACACAATGTACTCAAATCCATGTTGCCACTCAAGAACACTATGTACTGTCACCAAAGCATCCAAGGCCAAGAGAGGAAATATTTAGTCAAAACTCCTGCAGAAAGTCCTTCAGAGAGTAGTGTCTCAGTGATGTCAGCTAGTGAAATCACACTGGGCAAGTTGGTAAAACGTTACCATACATTTGTTATTCTACTTTTTTCTTTCTTCCAAGTCAGTCCGTAAAAGCTCACAACTGATCTGTCAGACAAACCTATCAGTTTTCAGGTATGTTTTACAAAATGCCATCACTTACGGTAAAATGTGATTTTGAGAATAGAGGATTTTGGTTTTACGTGTGGACTCAAGATTCAAGAACTCTTTCATAGTGCAAGCAAATGAAATTCCAATCATGTTCAGCCTCAGACGGTGCAATAAAAATACAGAGGAGATATGAGAAATATGAAATACCAGCAATGAAGAAGTATGCAGTCCAGATAAATATAAAATATAAGCAACACAAAGTGGTTAGTGATAAAATACAATGCAACCTTTGAGGTGCAAAAGCATCATCAGTGAAAATACAGTAAGGGTGCAGTGGACAGATGGAGTGTCTTATAGTGACATGGGAGTAAATATTGCAGACGTTGCTTGTAGCCAGTGGTGGCAGCACCTCAGTCTCGTCAGACGGAGGAGACATCCGAGTTCATTAAGGCCACAGCTTTTGGAAAGAGGCTTTTTTTTCAGTCTGTTTGTTCATGTGCAGATTGATCTGGAGCGCCTGCCCGATGAAAGGGGCTGAAACAGATGTTGTCCAGGGTGTGTAACAACTTTTACGATGCTCTTAGCCCTCATTAAAAACATTACACCAAATATCTCGTTGACTACGTTACCACAAACACTTTCTTGCAGATTTTTTGAGTTGCAAATAAAGAGAAGAAGTTGATTGAAGATGATTTCATTATGAAAAGTGTTTCATACTCACTGAAAGGAGAGAAATTTAGCATGTTGCCAAATGGAAAATAGAGGGTGGTGGAATGGTGATGCAAGTCACTTGTTCTCGATCAGAACCACATTTACCACCAGTACTTCCGTTTTCTATTCTGCCAAGTAGCTCATTACATTCACCTATTGTTGCGGTTATTTGCAGCCTCCACTCAGGAGGGTTCAACACCTAGAATAACAGGTGACTGATAAACATTACAGTAAGTCCACATGATGAGGCAGATATGATCAGGGATGGAGTATCTCTCAATACCTGAATTGATTCTATTGTTATTTTGCAAATAAAATCCATGTGATTCCGAGGGTCAATAATTACCTGAATAGAAAACCAGCAGTGCTGGTGCTACCTGCGGACCTGATTCTGAACAAAAGCCAAACTGCTTTAGCGAACAATCCCACTGGATTGTCTTTGGACAGTGAGGACAACTTAAAAATCATAGCAAATCCAATTTTCTCCCTGTTAGTTAACATTGCTAGGTGTTGTGCTATCCCTCTCAGAGCAATTCATCATTTTAATCAAGAAATGTGCTTACAGTTTGCATTTTTTGCATAGCCTCTCTCAACTCTCATCGCTGTTTGCTTTAATTTTGCTGTTTGTATTCTATTATCTTTGTTTAGCAGAGGTTTGATCTTAGCTTGTGTCCTGTGTGTTTATATGAGCCCTTACCACAGAGTCAAGTCAAGCTAATTTTATTTATATAGCCCATTACACAAATTACAACTTTGTCTCAGTGGGCTTTACACTAACACAACATCCTGTCCTTAGACCCTCACATCAGATGAGAGACAACTCCCTTAAAATCAAAATAAAAACTTTAACAGGGAGAAAAAATAGGAATAAAATACAATTTTATATCACGTCATCTGGTAAATGTCAACGTTTCCCAACTCAAAATCAAAACCAGGAAGGATTTTGTACTGGCACCTTTTAATGGTTGCTGTCTGAAAGGACTTTCCAAGGGAAGACAATAAGGCACATTGTACTTTACATTTTCCTTGCAACAGCTGATTGCAGAAAGAATCAAGCGGGTATCAAGAAATACATGAAGAAGTAAAGTTGTTGTGGCCAACATGTAAACCCAGTAGAATAAGCTGAAAAGACCCTCACTGTAGGCACTGGCAAGTTAAACCAAAACGACATTCTTTGAGGATTGTATAGTTAAAAAGGTGATGCCCCCTGGCTTCCTAACCCAACAAGGCTTTCAGAAAATGAAAACAAACTTTAGCAGCAAAGTAGGGTGATTGCATCTGATTGTGGTTTTGTTGGGTCCAATAGACAAAGAGGTTTGTGTGAGGAATTTAAAGATACCATAGACCCACCCTGCTTCACCCCCCCACCAGGTCCCCTATCCCATAATCATATGAATACAAATCACCTTAGAGGGCATTGCTCAAGGGCACAGGCAGAGGGTTTTGTTTGTTTGTTTGAAACCATGGAAGTGGTGGTGAGGCTGCAGGCACCATCCAATCACAGTTGTGGATTTGATTCCTACAAAAGCTGATGTCAGTGTGGGGCATGCAGAAGATAAAACAGCACAAGTACAAAGTGTTTCCTGGGCAAATAATATACATAACACCACAAACCAATCTCTAAAACGCTAATTTACACATGCAGATTAGCAGAATCATTGTACAGGGGAAAAAAAATGAGCTTCTACTCTTACTGCAGTTGAATCAGGGCACTTTAAATCTAGGGCCTGAGGGATGAACTTCACCCTCAAAGTGAAGGGGGTGGTCTATGCAGTCCAAAACAGACCTGGCCTTGCAGAGAACCTGCTGGTCAAAGACAGCCATCGAGGGGGGGGGG
>OMLC01068903.1:0-11212 GCA_900302585.1 Regalecus glesne
TTTGCCCCCCCCCCCCCCCTCCAATTCCTCCCTCTATCACCCTGGCCCTTGTGGCATTCCTCAGAGTCTCCCTTAACTTGTCCCTTATTGATCTCTCATTGTCGGCCTCTGATGGAAATGGATTTTCTTTTTTCCCCTGGGGTTGCAGACATGTCATTTGATTCACTTCTCGCACTTCCTCCTCCCTTCACAATAGGATTGTCCCAGACACGGTCCTTCAAAGATAGGACGGAATGGAATTGGGATAAGAAGGGCAGGGAAAGCCCGCAGATTTAAATCGATACAGAGAAACATCTTGTGACGTTCGAGGTTCCAGCCAAATCCTTGAAAAGACCTTAACCAAGTAAATCCCGTAAGCCCTCACGGCTAAGGTCTAATTCCCTTTAAAGACATTTAGTGCAGGGCAATCTTTGTTGAGATATGAAGTGGTCCTTGAATTGAAGAGTGACCTTTCAGATTTTTGCAAGAAACCTGAGCCTTGCACGATGACTCTGTATAGAATCAAGGCCGTGTCCGTAGAAAGAGAATGAAGTGAATAAAACCGCCACAGATTGGTGGTCTGGTATTTTAGATAATTTAGTCCACTGTGTCAAGAGTTGATATTTGAGGTAAACTTGAGATCACTTGCGATCTACTGAATTTACCTTCTGTATGAGGCGCTATCATAGCTAGCTATTATGCTTCAAACGTAAGGGGAAAAAATAATGCATCTAAATCTGAAGCCTTTTTTTTTTTAATGTTTAATGAGTGAAACTGAAAAGACATGGCTGTCTACGTTTGAGTAGTAACTCATTACTGTTTTTCATATTGCATATACACATCAATTTAAACAGTTCCCTTATAAGGAGCATAAAAGGCTGCACTTCCATGTGCTGGATAAAATAATTAATTCACGTTCCACCATCAGTAAGATTTAGCATCCTTGAAAATCTGAGATTTCACCCAACTTGTGTATTTCCCAAAAGAGGAAAAGAGTTTTTGAATTATGGATCAGGTTGTGTGAGCAGTGTGGAGTGGGAGCAGAGCAGCCTTATTTTGCCTTGACGGAGAGGCAGATTTTTTTTCCGCACTCTTATTTGATCTGAGATCTCTGTGACGCCATTCCACGGGGCGTCAACAGGCCTTGAGATAACTCAATGTTGAGACCACATTGTAAAACTTTAGCTAGCAGACGGACCACTTCGGACCAGTGAGCTTCTCGGTTCACCATAGCTTTATCTTAAACATCGGCCCCAGGCCAACACGTGTACCATTGAAACACTTCATCTATAGAAATATGTTCACGTGTGTCTTACGATTTGAAATATGCTCACTGACAGTATTTTTCTCTCAATATGGCCGGTTTAACTAAATTCATATCCTTGTGTATTTTGGGCTAATTAAACACAAAATTCATTATATATGCAGATCACACTTGAAGGCCATCTCAAGCCAATTTTTTTTTACATCCATATAGCAGATTTTTATACAAATAAAATACATGTGTTCACTGCTACTACTATTTATTCTGTTTGTGCATAACTGTGGTGGTTCAGGCTGTTCTATGGAGATAACACCCTAGAGCTTACATCAAAGTTTATAAGTGATGTATAAACAGGTGATTTGCAGGTAATGCATTGTTGGAACACCATAAATAAAAGATCTGTGATTTTTTTTTTTTTTGTTGAAAAAAGAAAGAAACCCATTTTATTTATACATAGCATTCCTACAATGAGAATTGTCTTCTGCATTTAACTCATCTTTTATAGGAGCCTGAGCTGTCCTGACGATACACTCGTTCCCAATCCCGTCATCCTTCGCCACTCCCGATGCAAATCTTAGCATCGCCCACAAACCCGAACCAATGGCGAGGTGGCTTCTCTTGAAAGGGTGTCGGTGCCCTCTTTTACACTTCCTCCGTATACAGGTTGGCCGCTGTGGGTGAAACTGGGGAGCTCATAGCACACCCGTGTTTCTGCCTATAATTCTTCCCGCCATATGGGAATGATGTGGACTGAAGACATAGTTTAAGGAGCACACACACTTGGTCAGTCTTAAGAGTGATCTTGTTGCTAAGGGTGGGATCTTCATTTAATTTCACACGGACCACCTCCACTACCTCATCAACTAGAACCCATATGAAGAGACAGAACATCGTAAGAGGCCGTTGTTTTATCCCTTTCCATAATGATGACCCTCATCTCATTCACATCTGATATCCATGGCGTTCCCAATAAGGTGTTCACTAATGTCTGGCATCGGGTTGAGAATAGATACCGGAGGGAGAGGTGAAGATTCTGAAGATGTCCGCTGTATTAGCGAGGAGACATTTATGTCGATACAACATCATGTCCAGATAAACGGATTCAACCGTTTCGTGATTTATTCACCCGGTTTACTGAGCGTGATTACAGACGTAACCAAAAACCATACGAACGTCTCCTTCCCAGAATTCCACTATAATGCACACGTTGTTTGATTCATATGCGTTTTTAGCCCGACCGTTTCCACGTTTGCCTCCAGGTGAATTTGTGGAGAAGCAGCTGTGCCGCGATGCCATCCTGCCCATGCCAGCTATCTGTGATGTACCGTGCCCCAAGGACTGTACTCTAAGCCCATGGACGCCCTGGTCCCTGTGCTCACATACCTGCTCTGGCAAGAACACCGAGGGAATGCAGATGAGATCACGCTCCATCCTGGCCTACAATGCAGGGGAAGGTAAACTCCTGGCACGACGCATACAGAAAAAACAGGATCATCCAAATCCAGCGGCACCACTGTGCACATCAACCCCACAAACCTTACAATATACTTCAACTCATTTGGCTCTTCTCCAGGCTGTGTGACTTATTCTGTTTGTTCTTCTACAGCGACTGCAAAGGTTGTGGCATGGGTAACTTTGATGCAGGGTAAGCAGCATAGCTGTACTTTAGATGGAGGGAAGGAGAACACGCCCGGGCATTTTGTCCCCTTAGCTTTAGACCCTCTGGGCTATTGTTCATGTCCGACGTGGTGTTTCAGAGATGCATAATACCCGTGTCTTAAAAGGGTCCATTTAACTATAGAATGACTAATATTACATTTGCTCCCCCTCAAGGTGCATCCATGCTGTCTGAGGTCCCTCCAATCTTCGGTATATTCTTATCCTATGTTTTTAGATTAGGGTGGTGGTGATTTGTGCTTCTGTGGTAGCACCAAGGCTCCATTTGTTTGACCCAAATGAAATAGTTACGTATATTCCCATCTCCTTGTATATAAGTATGTAGCTCTGCATAATGCAAATGCTTGTAGAATCTAGGAAGGCCAGGACAAATCGTCAGGTCATCAGCATTTGTTGCTTTAAAAGCCCAGGTGAGCAGATCTGTGGGAGTGATAATGAGATAAATACCCCCGGGTTAATACCCTACCCTAGAAGCTGCTTATCGTAACGTGAGAACTGAACCATTCCCATCTTTTTTTTTTTTTATTTTATTTATTTTTTTTTATTGCCACACAACACAGGCCATGGGAATGTGTTCTGTGCATCTAACCCATCCTGTTGCGTAGGAACAGTGAGCACTGACATCACATAGGGCTCGGGAAGAAATTAGGGGTTCAGGGAGTCTTGCTCAAGGACACCTCAACACGCTCTGCAGGACCGGGCATTGAAGCACCAATCTCTGATTACTCGTCACACGCCCTACCTACTGAGCTGTTCTGCCCCTGTTATGAGAAAAACAGAAACCTGCACGGATCGTTTTGTCTAGGCCGGAGGCAGATCAGAATTTTATGTCTTGATGCATGCTCAATAATCCAGGTAGGGAAATCACAAAAAGAGGTGAATCTGTTCAGCTGGATCAGAAGATTATTAATAATAAACTAATAATTAACAATAAACTTCTGATCCAGCTGAACAGATTCACCTCTTTTTGGGATCGGAATTTTATGTTTTACGAACCTGCTGACTGCTTAACGGCTCACAAAAAGAGGTGAATCGGTTTAACTGGATCAGAAGTTTATTCAGAAATATTTCGTCAATCAAACGGGGGACATCTTCATTCTGAGCTCAATGCAGGCACCCCCACCCTTTATGAACAGCTCATGGATACCACACGACAAAAGGCTGGGTTCATAGGCTCAACAGCTCTTGTCATCTGGGTTTTTGAGCACATGTCATGTGAAATTACTCATGGCATATTCCCAATATGAAATGTCTCAGACCTGGAGGATGGTTCACATATAATGTATTTTACTGTGAATCCATATTCTACCTCATAAACACTGAAATTGAAGAGGATGTCCAGTGTCTGAGCTACTATTAGGATAGCCTGAGCTACTATTAGGATGGGTGCGACGCTGTGTTATTAGCCTTTCTGAAATTCACTATGTATTTCAGCCCGCTTACAGGCGGTGAAGAGCGCAGCCAGAGAAGCTGGTGTGGTGTGGGCTCGATGAAGCATCAAATCTCAGAAAACTCTTCTGAATATTTCTATACATGCTCAAAACTCTAGTGGTGGGAGTTTCGGAAAGTTTAGATGCTTATTCTCTAAAGCCCGGCAACTTGGTTGCTTTCAAAATCCAAAATATTCTGCACCAAAACTTGGTGCAGAATAGATATCCGCCCCCCCTGGCATAAACAGAACAATGTATACTGGGTATACTGTTAAGTGCCAGGTAGATTGCTGTGACTTGTACATAAGGGAATATGGAGATGAAACACCGTTGGTTATAGTTGTTACGCGGTTGTGCTGTTTATAAAGTTGCAGTATTTGAGACAGAATAAGTCTCTCTGATGAGTAATAAAATGTTGTTTTTTTCCCTCCTTTTTAAACCGATTCAACTCTTAAGAGATTTTCTGAACATCTGATTTCACAAGGCTGAAATAAGTCCCAGCTGTAGGGAGCTCAGCATTCAGCATTGGTCCTGGAAAAGGATTGAGTGGATTGTAGTAGCAGAAGGAAGTGTCGGATCACTGATCCATTTTGAATTCAGGTCGACAAACCGCACATTCTGCTGCAGTCCTATTTAAAAGTGTGAGGGAACTGTCGGCCCTAACCCTGCAACAAGTAATTATACTGGTCCAAACCTGTACATATTGGTGATCACAATGAATCACAGGGTTAATAAGCCACTGAAGAGTGAATATCGATAACCAATATCTAACGAGCTAGGATATGATGTTGACAGTGATCCAAAGGGACTTGGAGGATTCTGTTACTGTTGTAGAAGTGAATAATTGACTGAGATGCAATAGATGGCAGCAAAACAGATTTGACCTTTTCCTTTTTCTGCAAGATTTGAATACTTCAAGATTTTGAGGTACTTGTTGTCCCTCTGGCTGTACGAGTGCACTCGTGTGCAATTCTTTGGCTAGAGGGTTCTATTGCAGAAATCTATAAGATAAAGATAGAAATGAAAATATACGGAAAAATATCTCATTCCTGCATAAATGCACACATACATGCATTTGTGTGTGTGTGTGTGTGTGTGTGTGTGTGTCTGCATGCTTGCATGTGTCTGTTATGAAGAATTGTTATGGTCTGATGAAAGAAGCTTTTCTTCCAAAAATCCAAATAATTAGACTCAGCTCATCCGAACATAATAAGTGATTCTCAGGGTCACACTAAAG
Organism: Regalecus glesne; assembly: GCA_900302585.1. Classification (NCBI taxonomy): domain Eukaryota; kingdom Metazoa; phylum Chordata; class Actinopteri; order Lampriformes; family Regalecidae; genus Regalecus; species Regalecus glesne. The sequence goes on from OMLC01068903.1 coordinate 5,588, forward strand.
AGAAAGAATAAGGGAGAAATTTGAGGAGATATGCGATAAGTTTAATATAAAACATAAAACTTATTGCATTTCTGTAATAATGCCTCAGATATAATGATAATAATTCTTCTTATTATTGTTAGGGCCACAGTAGATCAGTGGTTAGACCGCTCACATCGGTAACTGACTAGCCACAAGTCGCAGGTTCGAACCCACCGCGAGGCGTCAGGATGGTCATCCGGCCTTAATCCCCGAAGCTCCATCTCAGTCCACGTCCATCCCCACAACGTGGGAAGTAATCATGACACGTAAAACATGCCTCTCAAATAGGGCACACAGATTCATAGCATGGAACCAGAGCTATGATTTAACAAAGAGGAATAAACAAGAAAGTTCAATCCCCTCATTTCTCTGTTATCTTCACAGTAAGGTGAAAGTAGAAAAAAAAATCACTGCCTTGAATTGTAGCAAGGATGACAAACTTTTTTTTTTTCCTCTTCCTTTCTTGAAACTGTGAAGCTGATTCATTTTCGGCACCACTACTGCATTGACGGTGTGCATTGTGTGCTTGGCAGGTGGAATCCAGTGCCCCAACATCAGTTCTCTGCAGGAAGTGAGGAGCTGCAATGACCACCCCTGCATCGTGTACCACTGGCAGACTGGTCCCTGGGGGCAGTGCATAGAGGACACATCTATCCCCGTTACAAACACCTCGTTGGGACGAGCCAGGGGTGACGATGCCTCCTGCTCGGTGGGCATGCAGACACGGAAAGTCATCTGCGTCCGCGTTAACGTGGGCCAGGTGCCTCCCAAAAAGTAAGTTGCATGTATCAAATAGGAATATAAAGTAAATTAGGTCTCAGGAATGTATCGGCTTATTATTCATGTATTTGTCGTGTCAGAGTTGATGTGAATCTAAATGGAATAAGACTCGTACAGATGTTCAAATATTATGCAGACTAAAGTAATAGTTTGCATTACTTGAATCATTCCCTCAGCTTTTGTTCTACAAACTGTTTATAGATGATAAGCTGTGTGTCAGATTGTCAAGTCTGTCTTTTAGGCTATTGTTCCTGGTGTCTGGTGTCTGATGATCTGATGAGACTGAATCGGGGTCTTTTTCTTGCCCAAAGGCATCTGCTGGGGAAAACAAATCATCTATTTAGTTATTCAGCATAATGCCGGCAGCACCCAGCAGCAGAATAGCACTAAGGAGGCACACCCTGCCGCCCCCCCCATGCTGGCTATGGAAATGTTTTCCACTTTAATTCCTGCACTAACTCCCAGTCCTACTCTTCCATGCTGTGAAGTGAACCCCTTGCCCCGGAGGACACACACATAGTAGTTGGAGTGGGTCACAATAGTAAACCGTAAACCAGTTTTTAAAAAAAATAGATCTATTGCACAACATCATAAATGATTCATTATTTTATGCACACACATACACACAGGCAGGTGCACGTACACACACACATACACACAGGCAGGTGCACGTACACACACAGATACACACGTACCCATATTCTCACAAAGCAACCCCCCTACTTACCATAACCGACTGCGGGTATTAAAAACCTCGCAGCATAGATTCTTGGACACCGACCCAACACATCTCTGTTGGATTCTCAAGGGTGATACCATGTGTGAGCGTGGATGTCTGAGCATCTCAATGATGTCTTTTCAGGTGTCCGGAGATCCTGCGACCAGACACAGTCAGGCCCTGCCTACTGCCCTGCAAAAGAGATTGTATAGTTACCCCGTACAGTGAATGGAGCCCTTGTCCATCAACATGCCAAGCAGGTAATTAAAGAAAAGCAATTGTGGAAAAAAGAACAAACCGAGAAAAGGTTTTAAAGAAATGATAATGATTTGACCAGATTTTGCTTGTGGGATATAATTACCCCCCCCCCAAAAAAAATAAAAAAATAAAAAAATAAAAATAAAGGTCACTGGTCAAATTGATTCCAATCAACTGCACACAACATAATTGAGAGAGTTCATTCATAGATAGCATTCTGCTGGTTTAACGTAGCTCTTAATTATTATCAGGCTCTAACATACAAATATCAAAAGTTCACAAGAGGAGGAACCAGACATATTATTTGACATGCAGTGATACCCAGGTGATTATGACCACTTCTTTGCAATGAGATTACAAGTGAGTTTTGGTCAGTCCAAGCGAAAGGGCAAATCCGAATGGCAAGTTAAAGTCAAGCATCACGTCATCTGCTGCAGGTCATCTGGTCTACTTAGAATACTGTATTACTTTGTTAGGACTTCAGAGCATGTGCAGTGTCCTGCCCTGCGTTACCTAAACGTATAAAGGGCAAAACTGAGAAAATGGCTTGAATGTGTTCTAATTGGCCATTCAAATGGTTTATATGTGTGCAAGTGATATTGCACTAATTTTAAATGCAGTCATGACGTCATATTTATGCCCATAAGCCATGAATGGCTGATTTGAGTTTTGACCCCCAAAAGGGTAGTTAGTGCTCTCGGCCTTTGTGTTGCTTTAAATGGTTCCTATAGCGATGCAAAAGGAAAGTGCTGTAACTGCATTGTTTTGGTTTTCTCCCAGCTTTTAAAAAAAAATAATTTGTGCATGTTGAATTAAGTCTGAACAGATTAAGAATTTAAGACTGGGATTATAAAGTGATGTCATACTTTAGCCTTTATCATTACATTTCACTTTTACTTATTCATCAATCCGGATGATCATTTTCCTGTCAACATTTTTTTTGCAATTTTTTATCATCTTCAATTTTTATCATCATTATCACCACCACTGCTCTTGTTGCCTTTATGACAATATTAATTGATTAATTAATTCATTCATTCATTGCCGTTTGCTTATACAAAGTCAGATTGCAGATCTGCTGGAACCCATTCCATTGCTTATGGATGGAAGGAAGAGAAACACCCTGGACAGGTTGCCAGGGTGATAACATGCATCATTTCAATCATTCATTTATTTCCTATTCAACACAAAGAAATAAATTATAGGCTACCAAGAGTCACAGTAAAAACTGTGACCACTTGGCTGTAGGCAGAATTTTGTCTGGCAATTGGCTTCACGCTCTGCCTCAAATGCTTCCTTTAGCCCACAAGTGGAATTTGGTCAACTTTGCCATTGCAACTGTTGATAATTTTGTCTCCTTCGGTCCATCTTACACAATAAGCTACAATTAATACACAAAGCCCTCCATATTATGACAGTAGTCCTCATCTATTTTCCCCTTAAGTTGCTGTTTTCCAGGTCATCTTCACTCTCAGTTGGGACTAAGGGGAAACAAACGGAGGGCTTTCTTCATATTTTAAGCATTATCACATATATTGTTATCAGATTTTTATTTTATGTCAAAGTTATCACATACCTTCTCACGTTTCTCTTTTATTACGTTTGTGACTCTGAAAATCATTCACAACTTAAGAGAACTGTCTGAGGTCTTTGGTTGGTTTTTCTCCATTTCCATGAAATGGCCTGTGACCCTTAAAAAGCCAGACATGCAGCTTTCAGTCCAAATATCAACAATCACAGACGCAGCGTCTGTCTTTTTCTGGTCTGAATTTTATCCTAGACTCTTAGTCTGCTGCTATATATTATGGTGCTTCGACTTACCGGGCAGTATTTCTCCTCTCTCTGCCACTGATATGAAATTATTGAAGCTAATCTTGTCAATCAGTGAAGAGGCAGTTTGCATGAAATGATAAGGTCTTATTATGGATTCAGTAATGGCCTTCGGTCTGGGATGGCCTCGAATGTAAACTTGCACACATTGAGGTTGACTTGGTTGACTTTCAGTTGACTCGGATGGCACAACCGCCAACGTTATCTTGCTTGTACGGAGGTTTTTGTTGCGGACTAGCCTAGCCTAGGCTCATCATGGGCAGTTGGTTAAAGGGAATCTTTTGCCTAATATCGTCAATTAATCACAATTTAAGTTTTTTAAAGCTGTTGTAAACTATAGATATAGCTTTTTCGTTAGAATCATTTTAAGTTTCGGTCACATTTGGCGCATTTTATTTGTGGGATTGGGTGTCAAAATAAAACTAGAACTTTTCTTAAGGCCAATCGAAACAGAGACCTTCCAAATGCTTGTTGCGTTTCATGTCTAGGCACTGTTCTCTCACTGATGTCGTCTAGATCTGCCAATCTCTTCTGCTCCTTTTGTAAACCATTGAAAATATTCATTTATCTTGATATTTAGCTCTTAGCTTTGAAGTTGACATTTTAGCATCAGAATATGTGTGATCAGGGATTAATGGTTCGTGTGGATCAAGCTTCATAACTTTTTTAGGAATGGATGAATCTCCATCCATCCATCCATTGTCAACCACTTATCCTATGTGGGGTCGTGGGGGAGCTGGAGCCTATATCAGTTCTCATTGGGCAAAAGGTGGGGACACACCCTTTAGGGTCACCAGTCCATCATAGGGCAGAGCAATTCGGGAACAATGTCTTGCTCGAGGACACTTCGACACGCTTCTCTGCAGGTGTGGTGCTCGAACCTGCAACCTTCTGATTTGCTCTACCTACTGAGCCATGCCACCCCTTGGATGAATCTGTAGTTTTCAAATTTAAGTGGTGCTTTATTGTTGGACTTTTGTGCTAGTCATGGATTGTCCATAACAAACACTATGTTTGAACATAAGGATGCTCATAAGTGTACATGGTACCAGAGCACCTTAGGTCAAAGGTCAATGATAGATTTTGTAATTGTATCATGTGATTTAATGCCACTTATTTTGGACACTCGGGTGAAGAGAGGAGCAGAGCTGTCAACTGACCACCATCTAGTGGTGAGTTGGGTCAGGTGGAGAGGGAAGCCTCAGGACAGACCTGGTAAACCCAAACGTATAGTGCAGGTGAACTGGGAACACTTGGAGGAGGACTCTGTCAAGAAGACCTTCAACTCCCACCTACAGCAGAGCTTTTCTGACATCCCTGTAGAGGTTGGGGACATTGAACCAGAGTGGACTATGTTCAAAGCTTCCATTACTGAAGCTGCAACTGTGAGCTGTGGTCTCAAGGTCATAGGTGCCCCAAGGGGTGGTAACCCACCAACACCCTGGTGGACACCAGCAGTTAGGGAAGCTGTCCGACTGAAGAAGGAGGCCTTCCAGGATAAGTTATCCCAGGAGACTCCAGAGACAGTTGCAAGGTACAAACAGGCCCAAAAGACGGCAGCCTCAGTAGTGAAAGAGGCAAAGCAGCGAGTGTGGGAGGAGTTTGGGGAAGCCATGGAGAAGGACTTTAGGTCAGCACCAAAGCGCTTCCGGAAAACTGAGCTCAACTGAGGAGGTAATGGGACGATGGAAGGAACACTTTGAGGAACTCCTGAACCCAACTAACCAACCCTCTAGGATAAAGACAGAGCTGGAGAATAATGGAGGATCAACATCAATTTCCCTGGAGGAGGTCACTGAGGTAGTCAAAAAACTCCACAGTGGTAAAGCCCCAGGGATTGATGAGATCCGTCCAGAGATGCTGAAGGCTTTGGGTGTTGAGGGACTGTCATGGATGACACGTCTCTTCAACATTGCCTGGAATTCTGGGACAGTGCCTAAAGAGTGGCAGACAGGGGTGGTGGTCCCAGTGTTCAAAAAAGGGGACCAGAGGGTGTGTGGTAATTACAGAGGCATCAC
>OMLC01068908.1:0-12634 GCA_900302585.1 Regalecus glesne
CAATAACTGCATCCTCTCTGAGAACCATGTAACATTCATGTGTTCCTCTCTGTTTGCTGTGGTTCTATTCGCAATATCTCCAAAACCCAAGAGGAATATTAAAGAAAACAAAACTAACGTTTTTCTCTGTAATCTGATTATCAAGGGGAATTCAATATTTCAACACAATACACACACACACACACACACACACACACACACACACACACACACACACACATTCTCATACTTCTATCTTTGTGAGGGTTCTACCTTGACTTTCATTCCCCAGCCCTTAATTTAACCATCAGAACTACATGTCAAACTTCGACCTTTACCATAATCCTAACCTAATCCTAATTCTAACCCACATTTATCTCTTGTCCACCTCCTATCTGGAGCCTATTTCAGTGCTCATTGGGTGAAAGGCTGGGAGACACCCTGGACACGTTGCCAGTCCATCACAAGGCAGAGCAGTTAGGGGAACGTACGCAAAGACACTTCAACATACTTCTCTGTAGGTGCGGGTATTGAACCTGTGTCTTTTGATCACCAGAAGACACAGGATTGACAGATGTACTCTGGCGGTGGCCTGAGAGTACATCTGTCTGCGTCTTACAATGCCGTGATCGCGAACATTCCCCAATCCTCTGTGAATGGTGCCCTTTGTCACTGAATGTGCAGTTGATCACCCAACTCTCATATGAAACCAGCCTATTGTTGTGTGGCATCAAGGTACTGTTTATAAGGAGGGGGATGTTTGTTTTCAGCTCAGACTGAAGAAGTCACCTGGTGAGTGACGAAACGCTTCTTAATAAACTTCTGATCCAGCTGAACTGATTCACCTCTTTTTGTGATTTCCCTACCTGGATTATTGAGCAGCATCAAGACATATTGAAGATGAGAGTGTTTGAATTGACTTTATCACAGACTGAACTACTGCCAGGCTTGTCTCATCAATAATGGCCATAGACGATGAAATCTCCAGTATTAAGACTGAGCTCTCCACCATTACAACTCCAATAAATTATTTCCTTCAGTGGCAGTCATTTCTCCAAACTGGTTTGTCTCCTTGGAACTCTCTGGCAATAGGACTCCAGATGCTGGCAGCCTTCCACCGGCTCTTGGAGAAACTACCTCCTAAGTCTTGGATGTTGAAAGTAAACACAAAAGAATTTCCCTTCCTCTACACAAGTCTGGAGAACGTGACTTCACTGAAATTCTACTATGCTCCGACTTCTAGTATGCAATGCTCCAGGAGTTTGCAGATTGTTTGCCTTCCTTGGCTCTGCCTCATTGTCCCAAAGACAGAACAGGTGTCTACAACAACCCAATTTTAATTAGAATATTAACTAACTTAATTACATTCTTTTTTAATGCCAATACATGATTAATATGGCCAAATTCATCAGAGATTTCTACTTACAAAAACAAAGTCATTCACTGGTTGTTAATGTTTGTCTTGAAAACCTTACTCTGTTTAGTTGGATGTGATGCCCTTATGAGTCAAAACACTAACCTGTACAGTTAACACACGACTAATGTCACAACCGGACTGGCAACGTTAGAGTCCAGAAGTGACAGGCATGCAAGGAAACCCAAAAAACCTGTCAACCCTGATTCCTGCTCTCTGTAATTGAAAATATAGCCTGTACATTTGGTGGAACTAAACCCTTTTACACCCCCCCCTCTAAAAGAAATGAAAAGGAACACAGAAATGACTGTGAAAAACATTCCTACGGCTGGACATCGATTCCCTTCATAGCCACAAACTAGCAAATAGCCAATGCTTAAGATACATACTTCACCTCTGTCCTCGTTAACTATAAAGATGTAGTCAGTTTCGACAATCACCCCTTCATTAAGATTGGAGGGAAACATAAATTAAAAACTAAATGCATAAATAAATAAATCCTGATCATGATTGCCATAACACATCTTAGGCAGAGTATTGTTAATTCCTACAGCCAAGATGTGCCATGACTTGTTAGACAACATGCACATTCTTGTGAGAGCTTTGCAACACAAGACATGTCTTTTCCAACCTAATGAAATTGCAGGTTGATGCGATCTAACCATCTGACAATCAGACTTATCTTGCTTCAAGATAGACAGGGCATAAAAAGCTGGCAGAGCTTAGACAGAAATATCTTAAACCCCTCCACCCCAAACAGTCACATGGTCTTGGAAAAATCTGTCCACCTCAATCTCACCCATTCTTCAACTGTCCTCATAGGCTGCTTATCAAGACCAGACAAGTCCAATTGTCTGTGTTCTGCAGAATTCCCAGCTTGATGACAGCAGAAAACATTCCAAAACCTTGTACACATATTTCACTTTTCCCCAAGTACAGCACTCAAGACACTTCTGGCAGCCAATAAGAAGACTTCAAACATGTCCCATCCCTCCTTAGACCCACAGTTACCATTTGTTATTCCCCAACATGCTTGGCGTTCATACTCCTTTCTGCAGCTGTAAATTCAATCATAAAAGCAGCTTGTATGTGATGACAGCAAAACATGCCCAGGCAAAAAGGGGGAAAATGGGAGCCCTCTGATATTTAGACATAGCCAATTTTGGAACTATACACACACACACACACACAAACAGGATTTGTATTCCGGCCGTTTTCCCCGCTAGCGGGGGTTGACCGGTCCATGGATTCGTCTCCTCCAAGTCATTGACTCTCCATGAATTTTGTTGTGGAGCGAAGTTTTTATGACCGGATGCCCTTCCAGACGCCAACCCTTTAGTCGCCTCTTACGACACGCAGGGATACGGTGGATGAATTCTGACCCCCATCCACAGAGGGGTCAATTTTGGAACTATAAGAAATAGTATTCACTTAAATGACATGATAGGACCGTGGTTCTCCAAACGTACCAGCCAAATGCCTCCTATATACACAAGATCCAGTTTCTTTTGATATCATCAAAAAGGTGACTCGGTTCAACTAGATAAGAAGCTGTTATCCAGTTGAACCAAGTCACCTTTTGTGATTCCCTTACCTAGATTATTGAACATTATTGAATGTGGTACTTCCTGAGATTTAATTTTAATCCAGGTGTCCACAAATGTGAACCAATGACTAGGAGGTGTCCCTGGATAGGATGTCAGAGCCACTTCCTCCATACACAGGTTGGCCACTATAGATGAAACTGGGGAAGCCATTGCACAGCCATGCTTCTTGATATAATATTGCCCTCTTTATGTGAAGTATGTGGATTGAAAACTCAGCTTCATGAGGAGACAAACTTGGTCAGTGTCCTATCACTGAGGGTGGGGTCATCCTGTAATTTCAAACGGACCACCTCCTCATCAACATCATCTGTGAATAGTACTCCTCACCACTGATTCTGCAGCCAATGGCCAACTTGGATATGAAACCATCCTTGTTGGTTGGCATGCACTGTGTTGTTTACAAGGGTGGGGATGCTGCAGTCAGCTCAGACTGAAGATGTCTCCTGTTTGAGTGATGAAACATTCTGAATAAAACTTCTGATCCAGTTGAATTGATTCACCTTTTTATGAAATGGGAACAGTGCTATAATATAAATCTTCTAAAAAAAGATGTGTCTTAAAGATCCTACTTGATGATCATATTGTTTCCTACCACAATGTTTGAGTAGTGAATTGTCACTTTAACAAGGGGAAGTGATATTTCAAAGTTTGAGATCTTGATTGAAAAGTACACCTTTGTTACCTTTTCCACAGGACTCAATCTGCATTGTTATTGAATTCATTATCCTGTTCCTGAGACGATATCCAAATTACCATTTCCAATCTAGTTTTAATTATATTCCTGAAAGAGCCCGACTGATCAAAAATAGCCAATTCCCATGGCCAGATTCCCAATACTTTATTCTAGGCATGTTTATCTGTCACATTAAGCAACCAAGTACTGGGGTTTACCCAGAACAAAAGATCAAAGATAAAGATGGGTAGGTTATTATTGTAAAGAAAATATGAGTAAACTCACCTGGGATTAGAGGACAGCTTCGTGGTAGAAGCCAAAATGGATTCTGAGGATAAAGCTGAGCCTGTTTTGGGGTTAATGCTGCCCCCTGTGTCCTGGGATGATTCACTGTCAACTTGCCCCTCGAGCTCCACAAACTTATTCTTGATCCCAATCCTGGTATGGGTCTCCTCTGATTCCTTATCCTCAAACTTCTTCCCCTCTCTCACTGTTGAAGAGGTCATTTCAGATGATTCGCCAACTTTCCTGTCCCTACGGACATATTTGGAACTGAATTCATCCATGTTGCCATAACGTTCAGCAAGCTCCTTTCTCCTTTCAGCCTTGTAGCGGGCAATTCGCTCAGCTTTGGTCTCCAGGGTGGAACTTTGTAAGGTATCTATGCTATCCATTTTGCTTTTCCCCTCTATTCAGATATAGTCAGAATTCAGGGGCTGACACACTTTCTTAGCTGGATGCAAACCACAGCAACTGGTCTGGTTACGTCTTCAAATGGGAGGACTGGTCAAATGTTCCCAGTTTGCTTAGGAGTGGCTCTCCCCTAGAAGACACTGCCTCACCTCACCGAAATCATCCCAGGGCTGCAAAACAAAAAGAAAAGAAATGATTAGTACTCCTTAGCGACTCATGAGTGAAAAGCCCATATACTAGGCTTTCAGAAAACAATCAAACCTGAGGAGATGGCTGCAGCAAGGAAATACATCATCATTCAGCATGGAGTCATAGGAAACTAGCTGCTGTGGCCATGGAGCCAAGCACAACCCTGCTTGCACAAATCAGCCCCCCAGTGAGAATGATGACAGCCAATTCTGCTCAAAGACAGGAAATCCCCAGAGCTGTCCGGCTGAGCACTACACCAAGATTCTCATTTGACCTCTAGTCACTCCACTCACTGGGAGTAGAATGGGGGAGGAGTCATGAAGGAGAGCAAGAGCAAAAGAGAGAAACTGATATGAAGTACTCTAATCTCATCTTTTTTCTCCTGCTTGTTTAAGTGGAGGTCTTTGCCTTGACCTAATGCCACTTGAACCAGCCCCAGTAATGGTTTTGTATTTACTGTGGCACACAAAGACCATGAGCTCACGGAGCAGAAAACTGCACATGGCTGGAAATACAGGGGTTCACCAACTCACTTGAAAATTCAACCCCAGCCGACAACATTAACAAAACTTATGTGTGTGTGTCTACGAAAACCCACAATACGTAAGGGGCTTTTCCACAGAACGGTCTCACAGACCAAAGCACACCAACAGAAAACGTTGAGACTCAGTCCATGGACACCCCTGGAGCTGGATGGGAGTGGGGACTAACAGGTAGACTGAGGTAGGTTTACTTAGGGGATGACATGCGAGTGGGGGAAGTCAATGTGGTCCTCTGGGACCCCTATATTAAGAAGGCAAAGACTAATTCAGGTTTCTGCATTGATCAACTCAGAGCTATAAGGAATGGGGGTTTAGAACAAAAATGAAGATGGGGTGTAAAGAGAATGTGCTAATGGTGAAACAAGAGGGAGAATGGGAAGTAGAATAGCTGACAAATGAGAGAGGCCTGTTTTACATGTCGCAATTAGTCCCCACGTTGTGGGGAGGGACACAGATTAGATAGAGCTTGGGGGATTAAGGCTGGATGGCCTTCCTGACACCCCACAGTGGATTCGAACCCACAGCCCCTGGCTCATCAGTTCCCAAAGTGAGTGTGCTCACAACTGAGCCATCGTAGCCCCCAGAAAAACAGTTCACAAATAAGGGAGCGAAATAATGAGTGGTACCTTTAAAGTAGAATAAGTGATCGCACTCCTAGAAATTCTCATGACAATGGGTTTGCATATATCAGAGCACAAACCCATCAACCCCCTACCACCTGCTGAGCCACCTAAACTTACACAGAACAGGGACTCTTGCCCCTTTGAATATATGGCTCTGAAATATTATATAGGAATTCAACTTGTATCTGGATGTGTGTGAGTATGCATGTTGTTTCTTCACCTTGACCTCACTAAACCCTCCTACACCTAAAATAACTGTGCTTGACTAAGAAGCAAATGACTACAACTCCTCACTGCATAACCCTTGACTGTAAACTGTATGTGCTGGACAATTACTTCGTGTAAGTCTGTTCAAGACTGCAGCCTTGTTAAGATATCAATTAAATTATCCATCCATCATCAACCGCTTGTCCAAAATCAGGTCACAGAGTGAACCCCCAACTGCTCAAGCCCTGAGATGGAGTGGTGACCTGACCAGGTCGTTTCCCCGCATTTCACCCAATGAGCAATTATATTCCATTGTCAACCGCTTATCCGAAATTGGGTTGCGGGCAGCAATTATATTACTATTGAAAACAATAAAGTTGTGACCCATTCTAATTGTTACTGAAATGAAATGTGATTGATCTAAATCAGGAGAATGAATACCTCCTATACCATATTATTTCAATCTTAAATACACAATGACAAAAGTATTCTTAACAATTTATACTACACAACAACACACACTGGCACTTAGGGTGGAGAACCAAAAATGGAATGTAAACTATTTTATTGACTGTTACTGCAGGATACATGTGCAAATGCACATCAATGTGGTGCTTATGGGGCAAATAGAAATAGTCTATTAACTGTGGATTTGTCTACCCCCTCCAATACTACCACTGTATTCGAAACCGTGAAGAGAACCTTCTAATAGTTGCAGGATTCGCTTGAAATACGAGATTGGCTTTACATTTCTTTCACATTTCAAGATATATTTAGCAATCTTTGGCAAGTAAACCAAGCCCAAAGAGTAGAGCACTGAACAGGTCTTCAACAGGACTTACAGCAGTTGGACACAATATAATGATCCCTGAACTCTGCTGATTACCAGGCATTGAGAAATGAACCATTACATATAACAATTTGGTGACCTTCAATCCAAAGCAAATGAAACTCCTTATGAAGGCAAAAAGTTGCCAGGGTTGGATGTTGATGCTCAGGATTGTGAACACTGTTACAAAGTCACTACCTATAAAAGGACTGCTGAACAGTCCATGTGTGAAATGTGTGCTTCATGGCGATTCTGATTTGTTTGGAAAAAGTTTGCTATTTTTATACAAATCGGGGTGGGGCCACAGTTCTGAGTCATACATGAGAAATCCTCAGCCTTATCAGAAACTAGTGAACTCACCAAGAAACTTGTTTTTTGGACTCCATTTTCCCATTTCACAATACCTTTTTATGGTTATTTCCTTAGAGGAATGACTGGATAGAGCAAGTGGAAACGTACAGGGCCAGAGGGTAATTTAGTTCTTACACAAAGCCTGATATGTCTGAGAAAAAAACAAGATTCCAACAAAAGCATACATTAAATATGGTTTTGAAACCAGACATTCTTACTATGGTAAGGATTCCAACAAGATACTGAGATGGCTCTTGTTTTGAAAGAAGTAACTACACTCATTTTCACATTGGTCAGAATTTGGTCCTTTTGACAAATGGAAAACTATTCAATCTATGCTGAGGAGCATACTGCTTTTAACAAATATGGCTTTGATATGATTGATGGTATGACTGATGATTTACTATGACTGACATATGATTGACAATGCTTGCATTTGTTATTATGAATTGATACCCATCTGTAATTTTGCTCAGTGGGTAGAGCAGTTGTCTAGTGATTGCAAGATTGCAGGTTCGATTCCCAGTCCTGCATATAGCCTGTCGAGGTGTGCAAGACACTTAACTCCTAACTGCTCCCTGAGCACCATATGTTGGCAGGTCACTGCTCCATTACAATAGGTCGAGTCAAAAGTGCAGAGAAATACAAATTTCCCCTTGCAGGACTGATAAGGGAATTAATATTATTATTATCATCATCATTATATATAGCTAAAACAGGCTAAATTAATCCTGCTCATGGGGGGGTGGGGTGTTTAAACAAACCAAACTCTCTGCTCTGTGCATTCTCTTTACTTCTTGCTTCCTGAGGACAGGTGTTACAGATCATGGGTGGAACCTCTGACTTTTCAATGGCCAAGGGTGTCAATTACTGAGGGTGCCTCATATCCTCTTTCACAAATGTCTGATTAATCAGAGTGCTGTCCTCATAAACTGGAAAACTGGCTATAGCTTGTCAAAAGGAATGGAGTTAGGGGTAATTAGTTAGGGGTTCGGTGTCTTGCTCAAGGACACATTGACATGCTTTGTGCAGGATCGGAGATTAAACCTGCAACCTTGCAATCACTAGACAACTGCTCTACCCACTGAGCAAAGCCGCCCTATAAATATATATAATAAAAAGTATGTGTGTGTATGTATACACATGCATATGAAGCAATAGGTATGACAGTATAAAACAAAGTAATGGATGCATGTTATTATTACTACTACTTTACTTTATTGAATAAAAGGTATTCTTTAACAATGCAATATTTAATCAAATTTTTAAAATAAAATACTTAATAAAATTAATTAATTGATTGACTGATTGATTGAATATTAAATTGAAGTGGTACAGGCTGAACAAAATGTGACAAAATGTGCACTAATTCCTACAGAAGATGAGTTTAGAACCCAAACAACAGAGGGAAGGCATTCGGGAGATGTACAGGCTAAGAGGAGAAACACTTATGACACCTGCTGAAGCTGCAGGAGGGTTTCATCACAATATAAATACTCAGACCACCCTGCCACCAAGGATCAGCATCAGGAGGAGGACTTGCTTTCGTACCTCCTGCAGTTTCTGCTTGTAGCAAAGCATCTTTGATGTTTTTCTCCCATATAGATTATTGCCAATGCAAACTCTACTCTCACACGTCTTTTCTCTCTTTGAATGAAGTCTTATCCTTTCTCTTCTGTCTATCTGAACGATGTGATACGAGTGTCCCTTGTGTGTATGTGCAATCTGTCCTTCTCCCAGGTCTCCATAGTGATGCTTGTTCCCACCAGGATGCTGCTTGGCATCCTCCACATTACATTTTTTCATATCTTATAAAACCATATGATTTTGTTATCCTGCTTCAATGCTAAATGGTAAATGGACTCATGATGGACTTACAATGCAAACAATGTTAATGGAGTCTGACCACCACAACAGCAAAAGTGGGGCAGACAGCAGCTGTATACATCCATCCATCCATCCATCCAACCATCGTCAACTGCTTATCCGAAATCGGGGGAACTGGAGCCCATCTCCGTTCTCATTGGGTGAGAGGCGGGGTACACCCTGTATAGGTCACCAGTCTATCACAGGGCAGAGCAGTTAGGGGAACAGTGTCTTGCTCAAGGACACCTCGACACACTTCTCTGCAGGACCGGGGATCGAACCTGCAACCTCCCGATCACCAGGCTACCGCTCTACCCACTGAGCCATGCTGCCCCTTGTATGCATCAATCTTGTATTGTTTATTGATTCAGCACTGCTGTCTGAACATCATATGTCAAGCCTGAGGAAGTAGACATCAACAACGTTTCCTAAAATGCATTGTCTGAGAGGTATCATCAATCTAAATTAATATTTGAGACAATCTTGTTTTGACATCTTTTTCCATTTTGGGTTGAAAGTTAAAATTGCAGATAGCATTTGTTGTGGTCTAATCCGATTGTGGAGCTCTGTGTGAACATACATGTAGACCAATGAAGAGGAAGTGCTCACAACCATCATTAACCGTTATAAAGGGGAAATAGGCTAAATTTTACCCACAGAATCACTTGATAAAGCAGCAGAGGAGTTATAAGACAGCAGAATCCAAAATCCTCCTCCTGATCCCATCCTCAAAGCCCACTAGAGTCAATACCTACACATGTTGAGACTTAGTGCTTCTTATGGGAGAACAGAAGTCTTGCAAGGTCCGTTTTTCATTCTTGAGACACTGGAACAAAGGCCAGGTTGCCTTTGACAGGGGAGGCAAACTGCTGACTTATAGTCCATTACTCCGTAGACTCCTTCAGAACTTGCATGTACACACAAAAGGATGGAGCAAGGCTTCAGGAAGAGCCCTGAGATCATACACAGTGGATTTTCTTTGGGAGGGTATATAGATTCTTGCAGGGATGGAGGGGGACTGATTCTTTAAAAATTATGTGGGTTCTGTTCTGGTGAGTTCAAATGAGTGCTGAGACTACAACTAGGCAAAGTGTAAGCCTGCGACCAAATTATGGCCTGGGGGATGAACTCTATAGCATAATAATTCTGGTTATAAATCTATTAAGGTCTCATGAGAAATAATTTTCCTTTTCACTTCACCAGAGTCCACTTCTCCTCATTAGATATCAGTCTAATGACAGTGATCAGAGCACCAACGTAATTAATTGTGGTGTCATATCCAGTGCTTCCCCTGTAACCACTCATGCAAGGGTTGTGTCAAGCAATTCATCAAATGCCCACAGTTGAGTTTGTGCTCAAAGCTTAAGAAACAAGACAAATAAGTTTAGACCTTAAAACCCTTTCTCATTAGACAAATTAACCACGATACATATGTTTTAACGTCTATTCCTCTGATCTGTGGAACATAATGGGGACTGACCTTTGGGCCTCTGAACAGCTATGGACTTTTGAATTGTGACATTTAGAAATCAAGAATCAATCAATCATAATGCATTCAAAACATTGCTTCCTCACAAGGTCATCCATAGAGCGGAACAGATTCTCAGAGACCTTTAGACACTGGGTCTCCTGAAGTGTGCCCACAGAGAGGAAGCAGTTAAAATCTGAGCCAGCTCCCGGCATACATTCTTCCTTAGGGAGGAGGGTGGAGGAAGGAAACTATTTCTTCACCAAGAAACCCAGGTGCTAGTGCATGGAATAGCAAGACTGAGTGCCAGTCCATTTTTACAAAATATTGACCACTGATGGAGCACTGAATTGCTATTTTTCATGTTGGGCGCTTCGGTGGCCACAATGAAGTGATATGAAGTGGCAAACCTGCTCTTTAGAGTAGAGCCTTCAAGCTCTAGTTTTCTTATGTAAAACATTCAAATGGTTTTCAAAGTTATTTCCATGCGCTGAGCCTGTGATTGGGCTTTAGCAGCATAGTATTTTGACACCTCATAAAATTGTAAAAACTGAAAGAAAAACACCTGCAGAAACACATCAAGTATTAAGGCCAGACACGAGCTTACCAGTTTTTGTACACTTTGCTCTGCAATGAAATGACACTACAAGAGAAAGGCTCTCAGCCAATAATTGCATGTTCCATGGCAATGAGGAAAGACCAAGTGCACTCTCTTTTTTCCGTGGCACACGTTTATGCATTGGGTCGCTGCAGCCAGGTCATGTGACCAACCAGTAAGAACAGATAGGCCTGAGAATCGGTCATCAGCCCCTAATCCATTAACCCTATCCGACTTCTACATGTGCTAAGCACCAGCTTACAGCCAAACCAAATGCATGCGGGATGACTGGGTTCCAACACTCATATGCAGCATGAGTGTTCTGTAGACTCCCCTTGTAAAACACAAGGCCGCATATGGCTGGGCCAATGTGTTCCTCATTACAAAGTAATTCATTTGAATTTATGCTGGTTTAAAAGCCCTGCTTCCAGCCACAAGCAAAAGGGGGGGGGGTGGCATAGCTCAGTGGGTAGAGCAGACGATCCCCGGTCCTGCATACAGCATGTTGAGGTGTCCTTGAGCAAGACACTGAACCCCTAACTGCTTCCTGAGTGCCATATGTTGGCATCTCACCTCTCCTATACAATAGGATGGGTTGAAATGCAGAGAAATCTAAATTGACCCTTGTGGGACAGATAGGGGAATCCTTTTTTATTTTTATTGCAACTGTAGAGTTTTTCAAATACCATAGTGTTGAAGCATGTCATAGCTAATAGAGAGCTGCAGTGTAGAACACTGACAGGAGGGGAGTAAAGAAAAGGTGAGGTGTCCTGCCATGATGAGGAGAGTGGCAGAGTGAAGGGGCGACTATACCAGAGACAGGAATGGAGGAGGAGAGCAGTTTAGATTGGAGAGAAGCTTAGAGGAGAGGACGCAGAGGTGCGAGTAGAGAGTAGAGGCTTTTGTGGAGATTTGGTTAGGGAGATTTTGTAGGGCATGTATCTCCAGGGTGCCAGGAGGCCCAAGTCTAGCCTGGTACGGGGTAAACCTGCATCTGCTCCTGAGAAGGATTGGGCAAAATCAGAATCAGTCTAATCCACCTTCCTCTTTCTGTCTCTTTAGAACACATACACAGACAAACACAACCTCCTCATAATCCCTTTTACCAGAGCTCATGCCAACAGTGACCAGCCATCCATAAGATGGATGACACGACTCACCGACTACTCACACCTTCACTCTGCTTTGCCTTTGTGACCAACTACTAATCAACAATACAAACTGGGCTGCCCGTGAGGAACGCTGCCAGGCTCAGTATGCACCTCTCTCTTGAGCATCTTCAAATAACTGAAAAGACATTCTGAAAAGCTGACATAAAAAGTTTACACATCCCTTCAGACTTTTTACTTCTGTTCTTTATTTTGGGGGGATGGGCAGCTATTCCTTTGTCCCTGCCCAACTTTGTTTGCAGCACTCAAAAGGAACCACTAAGTGTGACGCAAGAGGAAGGAAACCCATGGACTCACACAGCGAATAAAGCAAACACACAAACAAGGGTTTACAGTGTAGAGTGGAACACAATTTCACACAAGTCCTGAGGTTCAAAAATACAAACAGGCAAAGAAGTGCAGTTTAACACACGGGAAAAGACACGC